>CM065597.1:24311063-24532493 GCA_033119425.1 Bufotes viridis
GAGATAAATGACTGTTATTTACAAGGACAATAATGATGACGATGTAAATGATTGTATCAGCCTCTGCCTGCTGATCATCGGCACATTTACACGGGATAATAATTGGGATCTAACGTTTAGGCCCAATAATCACCCTGATAATCAACCTGTTTAAATCGGCCTTAGACGTCTTCTCAAAACCAATTTTTACAATTGTAGACAGCTCTATCAATTACAAACAATATATCGGCCTCTGATAAAAGTATTATAATTTTGTTGATTTTTCAAAATTTTACATTCATGCGATCAATTTACATAATTTGAACCTCCTCTTTATCGCTGATGTCATATCTTTATTTTTTAAGCTGTAGATCAATGGATTCACTATGGGGATAAAGACAGTATTAAACAAAGAAAACAATTTACTGGATTCTGTCGTTCTTTGGGATTTTGGTGTAAAGTACTGAAAGGAGAACGTCAAGTAGAGAAGAATGACAACAGTGAGGTGGGAAGAACATGTGTAGAAGGCTTTACGTCTTCCAGTGCTAGTGCGAATCTTAAGTATGGCGATGATAATGAAAATGTAAGGCACGAAGGTCATAAGGAATGGCAGCAAAGCAAAAAGAGAAATTCCGACCGTGAAGGTGACTATCTGTAAAATGGCAATGTCATCGCAAGTGATTTCCATGAGAGGAACAATGTCACAGAAGAAGTGGTTGATATTGTTAGACTTGTAACACGTAAAGTTTGAAGCCAAAATGTTATTTGGAAGGACTATGATGAAACCAGAAATCCAGGAGACTACAGCTAACCATATGCAAATCTTCTGCTTCATGACTATGCGATATAACAACGGATTACAGATAGCTACATATCGATCATAACTCATCACTGCTAGTATCGCAAATTCATCAAAAGTTAAAGCTGAAAAGAAGAACATTTGTATCATACAAGCGCGGTGAGGAACCAACCGATCCCCTTGTATGAAGTTAAGAAGAATCTTGTGAAGTGAAACAGTGGAACAAGAGATATCCACCATAGACAGGTTGGCCAGAAAGAAGTACATAGGAGTGTGGAGTTGACGGTCTGAACAGGACAGCATGAGAATGGTCATATTACCTCCAAGAATGATGATGTAAATAAGAAGAACCAGAAGAAAGATGGGAAGTTGAAGTTCAGGAACATTTGAAATACCTATAATAATGAAATATGATACCATCGTCTGATTTGGTGGATTCATGGTAAGGGTTCAATTCTGTAAATGTTAAAGAAAAATAATTAATTAAGCATGTAATCCTAATCAGGCAACTGTATCATCTTCCAGGTGTCATTGTGTTCATATTTTCTAGAGAAAAGTATTCTCCTCCACCCTGAACTTTTCCAATGTATTCTAAGAGGTTTACTGGGATATTAAAGGTTTATACAGGATTAGAAAAACATGGTCGTTTTCTTCTAAAAACAGGTGTCAATTCAAAAAACAATACTTGGATGCAAAGGCACCTTAATATGCATGCCATGTCACAAAAGTCAGATTGAGGGGACCTCCAGTACTCTCTAGAATGGATGGTCTCCTGACCAAGGTCAGGGGATAATGTGCAGTCTCTCTCCACTACATGCCAGACTTAAATGGATGTAACTGAGCAATGAGCGAATCCTAAACACACCACAGATGAAAATTTTTCTATCTGAAAGATCATGTTTTTGGCAGATCAAATGATGTTTTTGCCATTTCCAAATGATGGTTGGTTGAAATAGCCAAAATCGGCATGGGCAGCTTTAAGTGACGGTCCACCTTATATAGTACATATTAGAAGGGCCCCCAAGAATGATAGCTTCAATAGATATATGGCAACCCAGCAGCAAGTGTTAATTTCCCCAAGAGTACCAAGACAGGGGAAATAAAGCATTACATGTCCCCTTGAGAATCGATAGGCCATCCATATACTGCATGAACTTTCTGAGACCTCTGGAGCAGGAAAGGCCCTTTGTAGATGCGTTCTGGTCTATGATGAGATTAGTTTAGCTTAAGATGGTTACTTACCTGATCTGGTAGTCAATGCTCAGTAGACGTGCTGCAGAGATTAAACCTTTATTTTTACAAATCTTTACCCAACTTCTGACAACATAGATACAAGAAGAAAATCTGCCAATTTACTAAAGAAATTGCTGAGATTTTATAGTCTGCAGAGTAAGGTTTACAGACAGTGTCACTAGAAGGTTGTGAACGTTAATTGATCTCTTGAGTGCAAGTATCGTGACTTTGCGACCCTTTAATTGGTGATTAACTCAAGATCACCACAACATAGGAAATTCATTTAATTACTCTAGTAAACAATTCAAGTATTAAACACACACAATACTTCACCTTCTTGGGACTGGAGGCCTAAATTGAGACTCCCAAATAGTATGTCGACTTTTTCAAATACTTGTTTTCCTGTTGCACCCATGCATCTAAAATCAGAAACTGAAGCAACTTAATATCTGGCTCCTACACTTTCTTTCTGCCGACATCCCCACTATCATCATGGGTGACTTTAACATTTCTATTGACACCTGCCACTCAGCCGCCTCTAATCTCCTATCACTCTCTTCCTTCTTCGCATCTCACAGTGGTCTTCAACTCCCACCCACAGAGATGGTCACACTCTGGATCTGATCTTTACCTAACCTTTCCAATTTGCCTCTCCCCCTATCTGACCACAACCTATTCACCTTCTCTTCACTGATCTCTTCTGCTGTTCCCCCGGTCCACACCCTAGCACACCACCGCAGGAACATCTTGATTTTTGCTTGCTTTCTGACTCTCTTCTGCCACTCTCTACCATTTTTTCCCACCAAGACACAGATACTGCCACCACCTGATATAACACCACAATAAGTAAAGCTCTGGACATTGTTGCCCCCCTCACACACAACAAAACCCGAAAAATTAACAGACAACCCTGGCACACCAACCTGACCAAAAATCTCAGACAAGCTTCCAGGGCTGCTGAGCGGCAATGGAAGAAATTTCACTCTAAAGAACACTTCACCACATACAAGCAATCCCCCCTCATTTTCAAGTCCTCACTTGCTGATGCAAATCAGGCCTACTTCTCATTTCTCATATCTTCCCTGTCCCACAGCCTTAGACAACTTTTTAACACCTTTAACTCCCCTCTCCATTCCCCAGCGCCCCCACCCTCTCCTCTCATCTCAGCTGAGGACTTTGCAAACTACTTCAAACAAAAGATAGTCAACATCAGAAAAAGCTTCAGTGCGCAGTCCCCACAGACCCTCAACACAACTGCTCAGTCCTCTTCTTCCAAAACCTGCTTCTCCACCATTACAGAACAAAAACTCTCCACTCTACTCTCCAGATCACATCTCACCACCTGTGCACTTGATCCCATCAAACCTCATCCCTAACCTCCCCACAGTGTTTATCACAGCCCTAGCTAATCTCTTCAACCTATCACTAATGTCGGGTGTCTTCCCCTCTGGTTTTAAACTTGCTAGCATTACACTCATCCTCAAGAAGCCTTCACTTGACCAATCTTCTTTGTCCAGTTATCGCCCCATATCACTTATTCCGTATGCCTCAAAGCTACTTGAGCAACATGTCCATTCTGAACTGTCCTCTCACCTCTCCTCCTGCTCTCTCTTTGACCGCCTACAATCTGGCTTCCGACCCCACCACTCGACTGAGACTGCCCTCACCAAAGTCACCAATGACCTACTAACAGCCAAAACTAAAAAACATTACTTCTTCTCCTTGAGCTTTCCTCTGCCTTTGACACTGTCGACCACTCCTTTCTGTTGCAAACTCTCTTATCTCTTGGCATCACTGACCTGGCCCTCTCCTGGATCACATCATACCTCACAGACCGGGCATTTAGCGTCTCCCACTCTCACACCAGCTCCTCGTCTCATTCCCTCTCTGTTGGTGTCCCACAAGGCTCTGTCCTAGGACCCCTGGTCTTCTCTATCTACACTTTCGGCCTGGAATATCTCATAGAGTCCCATGGCTTTCAGTATCACTTTTATGCTGATGACACACAAATCTACTTCTCTGGTCCAGACATCACCACCTTACTATAATAATTGCTCGGGGGTTCTTAACGAAACGTGTTGCGGGGTATCAAATAACCACTGGACCACTGAGGAAGGGGTTATTTGATACCCCGAAATGCGTTTGGTTAAGAACCCCCCGAGCAATTATTTTACAGTTATGATGGTAACTGAAAGATTGTGCTAAATGCCCACTGGTAGAATTGAGCAAACACCTGGATGTTCGGGTTCGAAAAGTTCGGCCGAACTTCCCGAAAATATTCGGGGTCGGGATCCGAACTCGACCCGAACTTCAATGGGGACCCGAACTTTTGGGCACTAAAAAGGCTGTAAAATAGCCCAGGAAGGGGCTAGAGGGTTGCAAAAGGCAGCAAAATGTAGTTAAATCCCCTGCAAACAAATTGGATAGGGATATGACTTAGAATAAAATAAATAAAAATAACCAATATCAATTGGCAACTTGGAGGAGGAGGAGGAGGTGGAATAGGAGGTTGGAGTGGAATCAGGTGGGAATGCTATGGGAGTTGAAGTTCTCATCACAGCAAAAAAGGATTCATGCAGTACCACAGGCCTCATTCACAGACTCAAGGCCATGGCACCCGCAAAGAGGAGAGCGGTCCCGTAACAGCAACACAGGCCTCAGGTCAACCTGCAATGGAACAGGCCATTATCATTTATGTAGGCCCCTGACACCCAGACAGAGGAGAGGTCATTTGATAGTAAAAAGAGTTTAATGTCTCTTACTCAGACAGCAAGCAATTAAATGAAATATAGGCCACTGACACCCAGACAATGGGGCGGTCATTAGACAGTAAAAAGTGTTAAATGTCTGCCACCAAGACAGCATGCAAGTACGTGAAATTTAGGCCCCTGATACCCAGACAATGGGGCGGTCATGACAGTAAAAAGAGTTTAATATCTCCCACCAAGACAACAAATGATTAAACGACATATAGGCCCCTGACACCCAGACAATGGGGCGGTCATTAGACAGTAAAAAGAGTTTAATGTCTGCCACCAAGACAGCAGGCAAGTAGGTGAAAGTTAGGCCCCTGACACCCAGACAGCCAGACAGAGGAGAGAGGTCCCATAGCAGCAAAAGAGGCATCATGTCACCCACCAACGGAGAAGGCCACTTTTATTTATTTAGACCCCAGCACCCAGACAGAGGAGAGAGGTCCCAAAGCAGAGAATCAGGCTTCATGTCACCCACCAATGGAGATAGTCACTTTCAGATATTTAGGCCCCTGGCACCCAGACGGAGGAGAGGTTCATTCAACTTTTGGTTGCCCCCGGTAAAATTAACAAAAGAGGATTCAATAAAGAAGTGCCCTGGAGTACAAGAATATATGGTTAAGGGGAGGTAGTTATAAATGTCTATTCTGCACAAGGGATGGACAGGTCCTGTGGGATCCATGCCTGGTTCATTTTTATGAACGTCAGCTTGTCCACGTTGGCTGTGGACAGACGGCTGCGTTTGTCAGTAATGACGCCACCTGCCGTGCTGAATACACGTTCAGACAAACCGCTGGCCGCCGGGCAGGCCAGCACCTCCAAGGCATAAAAGGCTAGCTCTGACCACGTGGACAATTTGTAGATCCAGAAGTTGAATGGGGCCGAACCATCAGTTAGTACGTGGAGGGGTGTGCACACGTACTGTTCCACCATGTTAGTGAAATGCTGCCTCCTGCTAACACGTTTTGTATCAGGTGGTGGTGCAGTTAGCTGTGGCGTGGTGACAAAACTTTTCCACATCTCTACCATGCTAACCCTGCCCTCAGAGGAGCTGGCCGTGACACAGCTGCGTTGGCGACCTCTCGCTCCTCCTCTGCCTTCGCCTTGGGCTTCCACTTGTTCCCCTGTGACATTTGTGAATGCTCTTAGTAGAGCATCTACCAATGTGCGCTTGTACTCGCGCATCTTCATATCACCCTCCAGTGCAGGAAGTAAGGTGGGCACATTGTCTTTGTATCGGGGATCCAGCAGGGTGGCAACCCAGTAGTCCGCACACGTTAAAATGTGGGCAACTTTGCTGTCATTGCGCAGGCACTGCAGCATGTAGTCGCTCATGTGTGCCAGGATGCCCAGAGGTAAGGACAAGCTGTTCTCTGTGGGAGACGCAGGGGCGTAGCTATAGGGGGTGCAGAGGTAGCAGTCGCTACCGGGCCCAGGAGCCTGAGGGGGCCCAAAGACTCTTGTGCCACATAAGAAGACGCTGGTATTATAGAAAGTGAACACTGGTCAAGTTACACCTCTGGCTGGAAGGAAGGGGTTAGGTCAAGAATTTGGCATTGGGGGGGGGGGGTGTGAGGGAAGGTGTGCCCAAGCTGAACTCTTGCTCCAGGGCCCATGAGCCTTTAGATACTCCCCTGGGGAGACGTATCGTCATTGTCCTCCATTTCCCCCCAGCCACGCACCAGTGATGGGCCCCAGCTGCGTTGGGTGCCATCCTGCTGCGAACATTGCGAACATGCTTCATCCTCATCCTCCTCCACCTCATCCTCCTCGTCCTCGAGCAGTGGGCCCTGGCTGGCCACATTTGTACCTGGCCTTTGCTTTTGCAAAAAACCTCCCTCTGAGCCACTTCTAAGAGACTGGCCTGAAAGTGCTAAAAATGACCCCTCTTCCTACCCCTTCTCCTCCTTCTCCTGGGCCACCTCCTCTTCCATCATCGCCCTAAGTGTTTTCTCAAGGAGACAAAGAAGTGGTATTGTAACGCTGATAACGGCGTCATCGCCACTGGCCATGTTGGTGGAGTACTCAAAACAGCGCAACAGGGCACACAGGTCTCGCATGGAGGCCCAATCATTGGTGGTGAAGTGGTGCTGTTCCGCAGTGCTAATGACCCGTGCGTGCTGCAGCTGAAACTCAACTATGGCCTGCTGCTGCTCGCACAGTCTCTCCAGCATGTGCAAGGTGGAGTTCCCCCTGGTGGGCACGTCGCATATGAGGCAGTGAGCGGAAAGGCCGAACTTACGCTGTAGCGCAGGTTGTGAATGCCGGAAGTGCGCACAGATGGCCCGCACTTAATGCAACAGCTCTGACATGTCGGGGTAGTTGTGACAGACTGATATGCTTGGTTTTCAGGCGCCACCTGTGCGCTTTCTGCAGAAAACTGGGTGGGAGATAATGTTGTGAACGTGCTGGATCCACTGTCGGCCACCCAATTGACTAGCGCCTGTACTTGCTCAGGCCTTACCATCCTTAGAACGGCATTGGGCCCCACCAAATATCGCTGTAAATTCTGGCGGGTACTGGAACCTGAGGTAGTTGGTTCACTAGGACATGTAGCTGTGGAAGAACGGCCACGACCTCTCCCAGCACCAGAGGGTCCACTAACAACACCACGACCATGTCTGCATCCCTTACTAGATGTTTTCCTCATTGTTACCGTTCACCACAATAAGAAAAAAAAATTATTTGGCCCAATGTATTGAATTCAAATTCAGGCCATTTTTTACAGGCACCTAACACTATCTGGCTATCTATTTATGTAGCGTATTACACTAATCCAGGCACAGCAGTAACCACTGATTTAGGGGAATATCAATTGTAGGCCTAGTATTTAGGCCCTGGATGAAAGGTATCCTTTTACAGACAGATTTACACTTGGAGATGCAAAGCAGTGTGTGCAAATGTAGAGGATTATGATGCATTTTAACACTTACTGTAATATACCCTTTAACGGAAAGAAATACACTTGGAGATGCACGCTGAGTGTAATATACCCTTTTACGGACAGATTTACACTTGGCCTGCAACAGCTGGAACACCAGATTTTGGGTATTGCTATTCTGGCAATTGAATTTCACCCCAGAAAATAATATATCCTTTGACGGACACTATAAAACTTGTCCAGTCACAGCTGAAACCACTGATTTACGGTATTGCTATTTTGGCAATTGAATTTCACCCCAGAACAAAATCTATTCTTAGCAGGACACTATTAAACTTGTCCAGTCACAGCTGGAACACCCGATTTACGGTATTTCTATTTTTGCAACTGAATTTCACCCCAGAAAAAAATATATCCTTTGCCGGACACTATTAAACTTGGCCAGCCACAGCTGAAACCACTGATTTACGGTATTGCTATTTTGGCAATTGAATTTCACCCCAGAAAAAAATATATCCTTTGCCGGACACTATTAAACGCGAATAGTGGCACGAAAGATGCTGCACTAAAGACCGTAAGTTAGACCTAAGGTCAACACGTGCATACAAACCGCCAGCGTGGGAGGTCAGATGGACAAAGCTTGTTAAACACCGGTCTTCTCTATCACAGGACCAGTGTTTAGAGCGACATCGGGGCACTAATATAAGCACATGGTAAAAGTGTTCTAATTGTATGCCGGCGAAAGTTTATGTACAGTGAAGGCACGTGATACAGTGCAATTCAGCAGGATGCCACTGACATTACATTATAGCAGGACGCCGTTTTATATGACTGGTTGAAGAATTAAATTGCTAGCACTATACATATAGTGCGCTCATGCGGGACATAAGGCTTCCTACAAGAGCGTGTCCCAGTGCCTAATTATTCTTATTAGTACTGTTTATTGGAGCAAGCGCAATTAAATATTGGAGAAAGAGACATTGTTTCCATTGTGCAACAAGCACATTCTTAAGTCCATCTGCTGAGATTCAAATTATGCCAGTATGTTGTCACTGCTGCTTACAAGGTTGCTGCTATTTTTATCATATGCACAGAATACATTTTATCTGTTGGGACTTGTACAGCACTCGTTTTAATAACACAAATTTATTAGTGCTGCTATTTATTAGTGCTGCTATTTACAAGGTTGCTGCTATACAATTGCATGACTTATAGATATTATTAAGTGCACTTTATGAATTGGGTCCTATACTGCGCAGATTTTCTATTTTCTAATTCTGCGCATTTTGTATCAATTTGTTTTAATAATAAATGACATGTCTGTTTTAATATCCTGAGAGTGCCCTGTTCCTTTTGGACAATAATAATAAATAGTCTTTAATAAAAACATCTTGCTGTTTTATGTCTGCTGACCCTATTCTGACCTATGGGTCTCCATGGTTTCAGACTACAAGTAAAATTTGTGTAGTCAATTGTTACTCCTCTACTTGCTAACCTATAGAAAGTTGAATTAAGGGGCAGGTGGTTGGGGTCCTATGAGACGAGCAGATATATTTTCAATAATGAGTGACAAGCCACGATTTAGTGAGTTGTTAATATGCAAAATATGTTCAATTACATTCAACAATAAACCCTAAATAATTTTCGCTGTTTTCTCATTATTGCAGTTGTTGCACATTCACCCCTAGAGCCATATACACTGCTAACCACCGACAGATTTCTTATTAGATGAGACAAAGTGGCGGCAATAAACGATAGTCTTTTGGTCAGGCAAATTTGTCCAAACATGAGTGATTTATCGCTCATCGTTCGATTGTAGCATGCTATTACATCGGCCAATAATTTCTCAAATTCAAATGATTAGATGAAAATTCAAACTATAATCGCTCCGTCTAATATATCCTTCAAGGGGTAATCTGGTTATATTAAGTTATCCCCTATCCACAGCATAGGGGATAAGTATTAGATTGGGGTCCTACCACTGGGACCCCCAAGGATCACGAAAATGGGGGGCTCTGTACCCTGAAACACACCAATAGCTGATCTCAGGGAGACCAGCTACAAAAAACGCTGTGGAGCCTCATTAAAAAGTCTCAACACAGCAATCCGAAGTGCAAAGTTCCCTGGGAAACAGGAATATGCAAAATAAATGTGGAGCCCCAGTATATGGGTCTACAACACAATGAAAGCCAGATATCCCTCAAAGGAAGGAAAACCGAGCAAAGGGGTGTCTCCATCACAGAGATCAACAAATCCACCATATTAAGTGGCCCCTATGTCAAGATCCCGCTTTTTTACAAGCTTTTAGGATGTGACGGGGAAAACCTAAGCTAGGTATCCATCCACAGACTGCTGTTTCGGGGTGTTGCCCCTCATCAGTGCAGAGTAGGATTCTGGCTAACCGGAAGCAATGCCTCGGAGACTGCTCAAACACACCAATAGCTGATCTCAGGGAGACCAGCTACAAAAAACGCTGTGGAGCCTCACCAGGGCCGGTGCAAGGATTTTTGCCGCCCTAGGCAAGATAAAAATTGACGCCCCCCCCCCCACCCCGCCCCTTATCACGTCACCAGAGAGAGCATTTGTGCCACAGCCACCGCCTATTGCACACAGCCTCTGAGGCCTCATGCATGTCCCTAACAAAAATCCATTGCATTTATTTATAGTGGTCATAACATTTTTTACATAGGTGATGGATGCATGTGGGCTGACAGTCTATGGCATGATGACATCACATGCTTGCTCTCGCATATTGGTTTCTGAAGCGCTGCGTTCATAAAGAGGTTTTGCATCAGGCCTCATGGACTTAGTGAGGTGTGCACAGTGCAAAAGCCTAATTGCCCATGCCCTGCCCCCATCACAGCAGCTTTGTAATGGGGTAAAGTGAATGCACACGGACGTCACCTCACTGAGTCATCCATGAGGCCTGATGCAAAACCGGCGCTTTATGAATGTATGCTTGAATGCTTCAGAAACCAATATGCAAAGCAAGAGTGTGATGTATCATCAATCATGCCATGTGGACTGTTACTTAGCAGTCCACTGTCCACACAGTCACACACATGCGGCGCCGGCGGCAGAGAGCGGATGCATGTGTGTGACTGTGTGGACAGTCACACACATGCGCCGGTTTTGCATCAGGCCTCATGGAGGACTCAGTGAGGTGACCATGTGCATTCACCTTACCCCATTACAAAGCTGCTGTGATGGGGGCAGGGCATGGGCAATTAGGCTTTTGCACTGTGCACACCTCACTAAGTCCATGAGGCCTGATGCAAAACCTATTTATGAAGGCAGCGATTTAGAAACCAATATGCCTATGAGCAAGGTGCTGATGATGTCAATTGTCATCATGCCATAGACTGTGTCACCCCAGGTCCCCATCATGTATGTTATTAACTGTACTCACTTGTACTGTGTGACTGTAGTCTGTACAAACATGTACTGCTGGGCTGGCTCTGGCTGGTGTTGTGTGAGTGACTGACTGTGACTGTCCAGGGCTCCAGGCAGGGAGTGACCGTGACATGACCGACGTGACCCATCCTCCTCCTCAGTCGCCTCCGCTCCTCTAGGATACTAGACAGGCTGCAGACTGCAGCCAGGAGCTGAGGAGATAACAGGCAGGCACGCTTGACGCTGGCTGACGACGTGACGTCAGTCCAGCTTGCTTCCCCTGCGCGCCTGCTGCCCTGCACTTCAACCTGGCGGGGGCGGATCCTTGAGCTTGACTCTGCATCTGCTGGAGGCAATGTGAGTTCTTTTGTGCGGCCGGCTGCCCGCCCGCCCGCCAGTCCATGCTGCGCACGTGATGGCTGCGCTAATCTGACTGCGCCCGGGCGCCGACCAAGTCCGTCTTTAGTAGTGCCACCTGCCGTGTTTTTTTTTAATAGTGCAGCGCCGGCGCCCCCTGCTAAATTGCGCCCTAGGCAGTTGCCTAGGTCGCCTTACAGGTGGCGCCGGCCCTGAGCCTCACTTAAGAGTCTCAACACAACAATCCGAAGTGCAAAGCTCTGTACCCTTTGGAGTCTCCCAAAATGAACGGAGGAGCCATGCTCTCAGCCACTATACTCATTTCTATGGACATTCCACAGACAGCCCAGAACTATACTCAGCTATTTATGGGACTCCCATAGAAATTAATATAGCAGTCGAGTGCATGCCCTACCAGCCGCCTCGTTCATTTCGGGGGCTCCATGAGGTACGGGGCCCCCATTCTTGGGATCCAGTGGTAGGACCTGCACCGATCAAATACTTTTCCCCTATCCTATGTAAAATCCATATCAAAATCCACAAGAAAATCCAATTTTTGTTAACATTACATGTGGATGTAGCCCTACCTGCAACTATATCATCTTCTGAAAGTTAAAGGGTTTATCCAACCCCTATAATGACACCCCTGTTAAATAGATAAATAAAGTATAACGGCATTGGTAAAATTTTCATTACACAAAAACATTTATTTGCAGCAGCCGGAATAACGCTTTAAATTTCCTGAATGATCTACGTTTCGAGTGTAGTTTACTGATGAATTTTTAATATATTTTTTGAATATTCCAAATACTTGATCATCTATTAGAAAAAGGTCATTTTTGGAGAACAGCTTGGATCCTGTAACACGGCCCGGGCATGAGCTTTCAGTTTCGTTTACTACGCTTTACATACTGTAATCCTTTTGGTTTAACAATGTAGGGCGTGAAAAACTTTACTTGTGCAACATTAATAGGGAGGGGCCATTGTCAAAGCAAGTTGAATTAAGGTGACATTTTATAGCCTGAAACACTAGGAAGTAAGCACAAAACGGAATCTATTTTGCATCATCACCAGGTAATCCAGTTTCCAACTGTATAAAAGCTTAGGTGATTTCCTTACAAGCTACCACAATAGAAGAGCTCCGGGGGAGACGACTCTTTAGGTAAGTACATGTCTCAAGTTATCATCTACTGTTCTCATCTAAGAGTCATTCTGCCTAAATGAAAACCACATTCTGGAGCTATAATACCTCCACACGATGCTCCAGTAACTAGAATTTCTCCAGAAGAAAAAACACATTGTAGGTAAATTCATGTTTCGTGCTTTCTCTCAAAATGTTGCAGAGCCGTAACTCCAAGCATACCACACACAACCCATGGACAGGTGTGGCGTTGTTTTTGAAAGAAAGAAGCCATGATTTTTGTTGGGGGGGGGGGGTTTGTTATCCCAAGGCTCCGGATCTCCGGCATGAAATCTCAAAACCACAGCAAAATGCATCTGTTTGAATAATACAACCGACTACATCCATTCAGAACAGATCTGGTTGTATTATATTGAAAATGAACTGATACAGTACTAAAACCATGGTAAATCAATGGGCGCTAGATCCTTTTTTTTGTGTAAAAAAAAAACGGATCCGGCACCATTGACTTACAAGGTTTTTGGTGCCAGATCTAGAATGTAAAGGTTTCTATACCGCACACAAGAACACTGCTTGCAGCGGTTTTGTGTCCGGCATGGAAATGCAACAAACCGGAGCGGAATCAATTCTGGTGCACTCCGTTCCGGTTTGTACAGTTTTGTCCCATTGGCAATGAATGGGGATAAAACTGAAGCGTTTTTACTTCTGGTTTCGAGATCCTATGACAGATCTTCAAACCAGAAAGGAAAACGCATATGTGAAAGCAGCCTTATCCTTTTCGTATATAGAACCCCTTTCGCTCTTTCAGTTTTTGGACTTCATGACCGGAGCAAAATTTCTTCTTTTGGGAATGCTGCATTCTAAAGTTAAGGGGTTTTCCGAGATTTTTATAGTTTATCAGTATTTGATCAGTGGGGGTTCGACACCTGGGATCCATGCTGATAACTGTTGGAGGAGGCGGCAACGCTCCTGTGAGCACCACAGTCAACTCTTTGCTTTTCCTAGGTCAGTGACGACACGTTCAACGATCACAGTCAGATAATCCATTTCATTTTCTTTTTTTGCCCCCTTTTTTTGCAGAACACACAGGGCTTTCTTCTTATTAAAATATGGGTACATATTAGGTCCCATACACATGACCATAACAAATTTGGGATCCTCAGGATAGGTCATCAATATCAGATCTGTACATGGGTGATAATCATCCACGTACAGCAAAAAGGAGCTAACTTAGAATGGGTTAATATGACCTGACCCAATCAGGCCTCAATGCCGGCAACGGGGACAGCCATTCATGTCCCCCACCCCACCGCCTGAAACAGGAGCCCAATGATTGTCCGAGAATGCATGAAAACTGGCTCTGTCATATAATTGTGTGAGGTTGGGAACGGGTTAGTCACTTAGCACACCGTGACGTACATGTGGTCATAGATGCGCAGCGACTGTATAGAGCAGGAGATGCCAGCTGTCTTATGTAACTGACAACTGCCTTAAGTGTCAATAGAGACCTCAGTATTTAAGTTTAAAAAAGGCACGCATAAAAAAACAACTCACACACCCATGAAATTCATTTTCATTCATGTAACAAAAATGTAACCTGTACCGTGAATGCTGTAAAAAAAAAAAAAAAAAAAAAAAACTATATAAAAAAAATGACAGCTTGCCTTGTGAAAAACAAAACCTCACTCGGCTCCGTCGATGGAAACTAATAAAGTTAGGAATAAAGCGACAGGAAGCAAATTTTGAAATGATTTATTTTTATTTTTAAAAGCAGTGAAACATAACAAAAATAAACAAAAAGTTAATTTGGGATCACCATAGTCATACTGACCCATCCTGTCAGTTTCAGTGCACAGTGAACTCTAAAAAATAAAACCTGAAAAACAATGGTGGACTTTATTTATTTTTATTTTTTCATTTTCACCCACAATGATTTTATTTTCCGTTTTCTAAGACAAAGTGTTAGGGATGAGCGAATGATACAGTATTAGAAATTATTGGCTCAGATGTCTCGCGAGACTTTGCATAATAACTTCATAAATTAATTACCACTGTAAAAAAACATTTCCCGAACTCGGGTTCGGTTCAAAGTGGTACCTTGGAACCGAACCCGAATTCTAGAAATGTTTTTTTACAAAAAGTAGTATCTGTATATTTTTTCTCCTTTCACCCGTGATTTTTGCTTCCAAAACTGCATGCATAAACCCGACCTTGTGACCATATTCTTATAGCGGTATTGTAGACACCACCTTGGGTCTATACTAACCAATAATTGGTCTCTTGCATTTGACCTGATGTGTTTAAAACACTGGTCATGAGTTAGGAAAATCCATAACTGTAAATAAAATCTAGATTATTTTAAAGCCAATTTTGGCAACAATGTTTTTGTGCCTTTTTTGTATTTTACTTATTTACAACGCCTAAAAGGCTTAGCCCTATGTTGACCCAGGTATAGTATGTTGATTAAGACTTGAATCTTATTAATATCTAATAATAAAATTACTGTGAGCCAAGACAAACAGTTAAAAACGATGCTGTCAACGAAAAGCACTGAAGTGATTGATATGCTGGAAAATAAAGATGTGCACAATCTCTAAATCACTACTAGCTATCTGTGCTAGCGTAAGTATGAGGCCAGAGGAGATTCATTATATAGCTAGCAGCCGCTCGACTGACATGACTCTGAGACACGGTGCATGGATGCGCTAGGGGAGTGAGCCACCTGCAGTTTGATCCTAGATGGTGACAATCCTGTGAATGTTGCTGTGCTGAGAACAAACGCACTCAATGACCTGCACACTTGTCCGACACTGCGTCAGTAGCTGTCGAATCACAGTTGGTTACTTTGGCCTAAACCCCTAAAGAAGCCAGAGATCTGGCAAAACATGTCGGGGGGAAGTTGCAGTTTTTAGCAATTGTTGTTCACCCTAATGCAGTTTTTAGGTATTTCTGTGGTAGGACAGTACTTCAGCGTTAAATGAGGCCAGCTGAGTTCACATAGCTAGTCAGCCAAGGCATCACGTCATTTGATTATAGGTTACAGTGTGCAGTGTGTGTGTTGTTGCATGATTGTGATTCGACAGCTACTGACATTTTTGTCCATTTTATGAACAAGGATAGGACGGTTCTATAGCAGTACGTGGGTAAGCACACGACCAGTATCCATGTTTTTCGGACTGCAAAAATGGCAACGGTTGGGTGCATGAGCCCCAAGGGTGAATACACACATGGTAGATTTGTGGTGAGAAGGTTTTCCAACTGTTCCCATTCATCTGCCATGTGCTTGGTGCCAAAACAACCCCTTTCAGATGAAAGGAACTGGTTCTCAGTTGCAGAAATTTCTGCAACAAACCTGCTGAGTGACAATATATACAGAACTCCAGGCTGATACATTTCACCTACAATGATACATTGTAGCAAATGATCATGACAAGAGGAAAAAATCTGTGCTGCCAATCCTTGTATTTAGCTCACATTCAATAGTCTAGATCAGGCATGCTCAACCTGCGGCCCTCCAGCTGTTGTAAAACTACAACTCCCACAATGCCCTTCGGTAGGATGATAGCTGTAGACTGTCAGGGAATGATGGGAGTTGTAGTTTTGCAACAGCTGGAGGGCCACAGGTTGAGCATGCCTGGTCTAGATACTATAGCAAACTTTGCTGTGAGAAGTGTCATGTCGTGTCTAATTTTTTTATAAAATCCCTGTTTTTGAAATTCTCTTTCTTTAGGCCTGCTATTTGAGCTTTTTCCACCATCATGATTTTGATGCCTCCTAAAATGTTTTGTTCTCACTATGGACTATATACACGTCCACCCGCGACTCATCTCTGTTATGAGGTGTATGATCAGAGAAAACTAATTGATTCCGGACACCTGACCAACACTGGGGAAGCCCACGCTGAGCAAGTATTTCTTGGCGAACGGTTTCGAGATGCTTGGAAGCAATGCACTCTTGTATGGTACATCTCCTGGAGTCCTTGCGATCATTGCCTTCAGATTTTGCTGAACACGTTCCTTCCCAATAACCCTCATGTCAAGTTGCACATCATATTTGCCAAGGTCTACCATCTCACCCCAAAGACTAGGGTCCGAGAACTTAATAGAAGAGGAGTGAAAATCCGTGTAATGAGTAACTTTGGTAAGGATGGTCTATCAATGAGAGTTCCTCTACAGCCAAGTTCTGAGGATCTTCTAGTTACCAACCCTCATCCCATCATCTGGGAGTGGCCTGTCTTGATGCGTACTTTAAGGGGTTTTCCAAAACCCCAAAAAACTATTGTTATAGAATAACAAGAGATGCCATAAATTGCCATTCCCCCTGCACTCCAATGCTGTATGGTGGTCTTTGTTTCTGGCACGGCAGTGATAATGTCCCCAATTACCCCACGTAGCCTCTGCATCCAATCACTGAAGAAGTGAGGGTAAGTCATCACGGCTATCTGCAGAGAGACACGTGATAGCAGAGGCCAGTGATTGGTTATGGCGATTATGTAGGGTAGCTGATGATATCATCTCTGCAGCATTGGAAACACAGCGGCAGTGCTGGAACGGCAGAGGAGTGTACAGGTGAGTAAGGCATCTTTTTTTTTTTTTTTAACAATCCCTGCTCTTGTCCAACATATTTAGCATTTTTTGGTGTCTTAGAAAACCCCTTTAAAGGGAATCTGTCACCTGGAAAATCAATATCAAGCCAAACATAGGTTCTTATAGCTCTTCATACCTTCTTTCCATAGGTGTTCTTTACACTTAGAAAGCCAGATCCATCTTCATAAAAATCCTCTTTTATCTTTATGCTAATGACCCCTGAAGGTGCTCAGAGGGGCGTTATTTTCATTCAAAAAAGTGCCCAGGAACGCCCTCCATCCAGTGCTCAGGAACGCCCTCCATCCAGTGCCCAGGAACGCCTTCCATCCAGTGCCCAGGCCCACCTCCCCTCGACAGAGCCCAGGCCCGCCCCTCTCTCTGCTCATACCATATGTCCCTGGCATTGCGACTGCCGTCAAGCTCCGCCCCCACTGGCTACATCACTGGTAGCCAATAACCCCGCCCACTCCTTCCCTCCAGCTTCACTAAGATCCACCGAGCCGGCTCCTGCGCTCTTCCTGTTTGAGTGCATGCCCAGTGAAACACTTGAGGCTGATGCGCTCAGTTAAACAGGAAGAGCGCAGGAGCCGGCTCGGTGGATGTTAGTGAAGCTGGAGGGAAGGAGTGGGCGGGGTTATTGGCTACCAGTGATGTAGCCAGTCGGGGCGGAGCTTGACGGCAGTCGCAATGCCAGGGACATATGGTATGAGCAGAGAGAGGGGCGGGCCTGGGCTCTGTCAGGGAGAGGCGGGCCTGGGCACTTTTTGAATGAAAATAACGCCCCTCTGGGCACCTTCAGGGGTCATTAGCATAAAGATAAAAGAGGATTTTTATGAAGGTAGAAAGCCAGGTCCAAGTGTAAAGAACACCTATGAAAAGAAGGTATGAAGAGCTATAAGAACCTATGTTTGGCTTAATATTGATTTTCCAGGTGACAGATTCCCTTTAAATAAGTTTTCCACAATTCCATTATTGGTGTCCTATCCCTAGGATAGGCAATGAAAATCTGATCAGGGGTCTTTTTTTATAATTGCATTTTACTCATATTGGTCTAAAAATATTTTTTTCAATTGGTCTTTATTAAAAATTTTGAGCTGTTCTTTCACAAAGGGTTAACCGTTTGTCTAGGTGTGTGAATGGTACTTTTTACTTTCACTTTGTCCTGGTTATCTACCGTAATCTCTCTAAATTACTAAAAGTTCCTAAACACTTAAGAATGGAACTATAATGAGTGTTTATAAGGTCATAAATAAGGAGCCTCTCAGATGAGCTGCCTGATGGAACAGAGTGAACATTCAGATCCTGCAACTGGATAAACTCAAGGTTGCACAAAGACAGTAGTTCAACTTTTTTAATACAGACCAATTGGGGAAAAAAAAAGATTTTTTAGCTCAAAATGAGTTAAATGCAATAATAATAAAATTTACCCTAAAGGTGCACATAGCCTTTAAGCACATGGAATAAACACCTGGGCAAGGACTTGGAGGATGCAAACACACAACAACAAAATAGATACAAATTTGCGTTGTTTTTTTTGTTTTTTAGATTTTCGATGGTGCTGGAATCGCTTTGTTGAAGCTACAGGATCATTTATTTCGTGGCAAAATTTGAACAGAAATTATTACAGGGCAAGTCAGTGGTTGTTGGATGCATTAAATTCTGATTAGTACATTGACATTATAGCTTAAAGAGCTTTAAATTTAAGAATGGTTATGACATTTTTGTCTTATAACCTTCCACCAGACAATAACACATCAAAACTTTGGCTGCTCATTAAAGGGAGTCTGTCACGACATTTGAGCATATTTGACTGATCAAATAGCGTTATATGTGCCACCCAGAACTTAAAAACGGTACCTTTGTTGTATCTAATGGAGTTTTTTTTTCAGCCAAAAATGAACTTTGAAGATTATGTAAATGCGCCCTCTCAAGTGCCCAGGGCGGCGTCTCAATCGTCCGAGCCCCAGGCAGCACCTCCTCCCTGGCTCATAACCCCGCCCTCTGTATGCCTCTGCCCGCCCATTTACTCTCCTCCTCTCTCCTTTTCCACTGCGGTTGCGCGGTCAAATTCGTAGCGGGCGCATGCGCAATGCGATGCACTGCCAGGAGCGGGCATCGCATTGCGCATGCGCCCGCTACGAATTTGACTGAGCAGCCGCAGTGGAAAAGGAGAGAGGAGGAGAGTAAACGGGCGGGCAGAAGCACACATAGGGCGGGGTTATGAGCCGGGGAGGAGGTGCTGCCTGGGGCTCGGACGATTGAGACGCCGCCCTGGGCACTTGAGAGGGCACATTTACATAATCTTCAAAGTTCATTTTTGGCTGAAAAAAAACTCCATTAGATACAACAAAGGTACCGTTTTTAAGTTCTGGGTGGCACATATAACGCTATTTGATCAGTCAAATATGCTCAAATGTCGTGACAGACTCCCTTTAAGTCCTGGAAATAATTATAAACAGGACAGTAAGTCATTTGCCAACTATGCATTTAAAGGGGTTCTGCAGTTCTTTTTAACTGATGATTTATCCCCTGGATAGATCATCAACATATGATCGGCGGGGTTCAAGTGACATTACGAGTAGCATCACCGGCATGGGTGGGGCTAAGCCCCATTCAAGTGAACAGAGATTAGCCCTGCCCAGTAATACTAGTTGTGACATCATTGGCCTGAGGTAAACAGAGAGAAAATCATGGCGCTCCTTTAGCACTGCTGCCTTCTCTCAAACAGCTGATCGGCGGGGTCCCAGGTGTCGGACCCCCGCCAATCAGATGCTGATGATCTGTCCAGAGGATAGATCATTAGTTAAAAAGAACTGCAGAACCCTTTTAACTGACAAAGATACTGAACTTCTTGATGCAGATAATCCATCTGCTATGTTGCTAACAGTTACTTCAACTCCAAATTATATTCTCAAGTCCCACAGCTGTCCTTTAGCGGAAAGCAGGGAAATTTCAGTTCAGGATTTATTCTACCCACAAAATAAAATTGTCAGTGCATATCAGATTAAAATCAGCATTCAACTCCCTCAAGTTTTGGGATATGCCCAACTCTAGTTTCTCTCCTGCTTCTTCCAAAAGAAGCACAAGCAAAACTAGAGTTGTGTACAACCCAAAACTTGAGGGAGTTGAATTGGTCTTTCGCCAACTGTTGTCCTCTAAGGACTTGAGATCAGCCGGAGGTGAAGTAATCCTTAGCAACGTAAAGGATACATTAACGGCATCGAAAGGTTCCATATCTTTGGAAGTACAATGCAGGATTGGCAAGTGACTTAAAGGATATGTACACCTTCGGGGGTGGGGGAGTTGGTCAATTGCATTTTACTCATTTTGGGCTTAAAATCATTTTTCAATTAGTCTTCATCAAAAATATTCAGCTGTCACAAAGGGTTAACTGTTTAGTTGTGTGATTTGTACTTTGTGCTGGTCATCTAATAAACCTTATCTCTAAATGACCAACTAGTCATAAATACATATTTAAGCCACATTCTTATCAGTAAGATAAGAATTGAACCATGAATGTTTATGAGGTTAGAGATCAGAGAAGTCTTCAGTTGAGCTGCCTGATGGCAAACAAAATACAGAGCCTTGTACTAGAGAATTTCAAGGCCATAAAGAGAAAGAGGCTCAACATTTTTTAATATGTATTCAAAATGATTTCAATGCAATGATAAAAAAATGCCCTCAAAGGTGTAAGTAACATAGTATATATGGCCGAAAAAAGACATTTGTCCATCCAGTTCGGCCTGTTATCCTGCAAGTTGATTCAGAGAAAGGCAAAAAAAAAAAAACACCCTGTGAGGTAGAAGCCAATTTTCCCCACTTTCCACAAGGGAAAAAATAAATTCCTTCCCGACTCCAATCAGATAACTCCCTGGATTAACGACCCCTCTCTAGTAGCTATAGTCTGTAATATTATTACACTCCAGAAATACATCCAGGCCCCTCTTGAGCTCTTTTAATGAACTCACCATCACCACCTCCTCAGGCAGAGAGTTCTATAGTCTCACTGCTCTTACCGTAAAGAATCCTCTTCTAAGTACAAACCTTCTTTCCTCCAGACTTGTAGCTAGCCTTTAAGGCTCATTGTCCTGTTTAGAATTAGTTGTATGACTTTAAGTGACCCAAGTTGTCTTATATTATTGTCTGGTAAAAAGAGACCAACTTCTAAATTGCAGCACTCAACTGAAGACTGACTTTTTGCAAATACTTTTTTTATAACCTATAACACTTTTTGTGACCTTTCACTCCATCTTTAGATAAAGTAGGGCTTGGGGATGGGGATTCAATTTTCTGGACTCCTCTACAGACAGCGTCAACAGAAGGAACTTTCTGTACCAGCAAACTGCTTCCTAGCCAAAATCCTACCCATCTTCTGATATGCGCAAGAGAGACTGGGGGACATGGATTCCTCCTAAAATACATAAAGATGACTTTTTCTCCTATGATATTGGTCAGAACAGGCTCCATGTATTTAAATATCATAGTTTTTACCTCGATAATCCTTTATTTTTGCAATATTTTATTGTGACTATTATCAGTGTTAACAGGCATGTTATTCTCATCAATGAATTAATATTATTATACTGAGATATTACAAATTATAAACTTGTCTAAAATGCTCCTTTGACACAATAATTTAACTGAAACTTCAAGATGTCTTTAAATTAATGGCACATGTAAAATACTTGAGGCAAGAGAAACAATGCCGCTGCTTTAGGGCCACAGGGGAGAAGGTCTGGTTATTTCCATTCCCTTTGCTGCTGGGCGCCCAGAAACTGTTCCAATGGGAGAAGAGGGGTGAACGGCACACCTCTAGGATGAAGGCCATCCAGGAAAAAACTCACCACTACGACTAAGGCCGTGAACAAGGTCTAGTATTGACCGAAACGTTGGCCAGTGAATAAATAATACTTGATCTGGATGGATTACAAATAAAAATAAAATAAGTAACCTATGTAACAGAACCTAGAGTGTCGTGGTTGTTTCTTAACTACAGAAAGTGTTCCAGACTGCCTTCTATAATATTAGCAAACCAGGGGTGGGAAATCTGCCCAAGGATCCTGTCTGGCGGGCATTATATTGAAGACACCATTTTGCTCTTTGGTTTGGGGCACTCTCTCCTATGTACGTTACCGAGATCTTAGAAGTTGTGCTGTCAGCAACCAGAGAAGCCTTCCTGCTTCGTGGCCTCCACTCTGAATTCATGGAAGTATCTTACTGGCTGTAGAAGTAGCTAGAAGTACAGAAGGGGTTATCCAGGGATCTATACTGAGGTCCTATCCTCAAGAGAGGTCATCAATATTAGATTGGCTGTTAGAGGAGGCCTGCTCTCTGCGCGATGTGGCCTCTTCCTAGACCATGTGATGGCAACATACAATGGTCAAATGGCCTAGTTGCAGCTCAGCTCCATTCAAATCAATATCAAGCACAGCCGCTATACAAAGTATGGCGCTTTGCTTGGAAAGGTGTCAGGACCGGACTGTGCTCACCACAGCTCCAGTGAGGGCAGCAGCTTCCTGAAACATCTGATCGGCAGAGGCACTGGGATACATTATCAATTCCTGAATAACCCCCTTTAACTATTTTTATGAGCAAAAATTTCTAAAACCGCAAAAATAGCGGGCATGAATTATCGAAATTATCAGACAATGAAACTGGCCTCATTGTCATTAATCAGTCACCACTGAGCCTCCATGCTTGTGAAGGTTCTCATTTATCCATTTCATGGTATATCAGCAGTAATAAGTCAGAGCAACTGGACGTGTATTTTTGTCTTCAAGAGGCTTTGCTAGTCATCCGACTGGTTCTCATATCGAATGACTTGGAATCTCTAGCATTAAAAACAGATTATGCTGACTGAAACATGAGACACCAGTATTTAATGCTGGAGATTCCTTATACACATCATTTGAACAGAGAAAGACATTCGGGTGACTTGGTGTTTTCAAGAGAAAATACACCGAGTCCCGTTTGTCTGACTTATTATTACTGATAGCTTAGCATTCCTTTCTTAAAGGGGTTCTCGAGCAATGATTTAAAATGGCTGCCAGCGACCTGTCCTAGAATGTAAGCAGGACTGGTTGCCTCTACTTTAAAAGCTGCCTAAGGAGGGGTGAAGGACGAGGCCTCACTACACAATATGCTCTGGAACTTGCATATACACTGTACTACATATTTGCAATGTTTCATGACAGGCTGCTCAGCCATGATGGCATATCATAGGCAGTATCATTTCTTCATTACCATCTATTGTACAGCAGTGTAATGTGTACTGAGTCCTCGCCCCCCCTCGTCATTCAGAATTTCTGAATTTGCTTTGCTTTTCCCCTCTCAGCATTCAACCTCACATACACAAAGTAAGAAATAATGCAGCTGCATCTCCCTCCTCTCCCCTATAATATGGGTCAGAAGAAGCACAATGTATTTATATATTAGGTTCTCATTCATCCAGGTCAGGGTATATCAGCACTAATAAGTCAGAGCGACTACACAATTCAAAATGACTTGGACAAGTCAGATTATACTGACTGAAACATGAGACACCAGCATTTAAAGGGGTTGTCTCACCTTATAAAATGGCTCCCAGAATGTCCAACTTGTCAATAGAAGCCACTTCCTTATATAGGTTCTTTAGCCAAACTTCCTCCTATTGGCTAATTTCTTAATTATTTAATCCCTTTATTCATTGCTTGTTGTCAGGGGTTACAGCCACCGCTGCAATCTGGCTGCGGTGGGCACGTTTGCGCAACGCCAGACATGCCTCCATCCTCTATAGTGGCCGCGATCGCGGGAACGGGCATCGGCACGCATACACACCAGCTCCCGTCCCGGCCACCTTACATCAGCACTGGTATTCGGTGTAGAACTGCTTCAGGGCGTGCACAGTATCCCTGGAGGTTTCTACACAGCTACTTCCCCAGCAGCTCTTAGCTGCTCACAGACAAAGTATTACAGGTCCGGGACTCGCTCAGTAGTCAGGGATCTGTAATACACATTACTACAGCAAGCTGTCATCATGTGACTGATGACATGTAATAAACTTGCAGGGATTGCACTTTAGCCCTGGGTGTTTATCACACAGCAAGGCAGAAGGATAGCAGCTGCCATTATCAGGGGTCCCTCGGAAACACCGTTATCTCTATGCAAATGTAGAGATAACAGTGTGCACTTGCACACCAACGACTAGCAGTTGTCGAAACGTGCAGGCCTGTGCCATCAATCCAACTAGATGTCTCTGCCCCCGCAGGTAGCAGTCAGTTCAGGGCTGGGGAACAGTTGAGACCAGCCCTTTAATGCTGGAGATTCCTTGTACACATAATTCTAATTGAGGACTAGTGAAATGTCTTCAAGAGAGGATACACCAGTTGATCCGACTTATTACTACTGATAGCTTAGCATTTCTTAAAGGGGTTCTCCAGGAATGATTGAAAATGGCCACCAGTCCTAAATTTACATGTAGGGCTGTGTCCCCATAGCAATGTTTCCTGTGTCCCTGGCTGCGCTTTGTGCATTGAGTCATTCAGATTTCCCCCCACATTTGCTTTCCCCTCTCAGAGCATTCAGTCTCGCATACACAAAGTAAGTAAGAAATAATGCAGCTGCATCTCCCTCCTCTCCCCATTATTTATTGTATTGCTATATGGAATTTCTGGGGACTGATGTTATTGAGGTGATGAATATTTACAGGGAAAGGAAAACTATAGGCTTAGGATATATATAATTCTGTAAGAAAATCACACAGAACCATAGAAAAAGTTTCATCATATAATCTGTGACTTCTTTTTTTGCGGAAAAATGAGAAATAATGGTAAGGGATCTTGTACATACATCCAGATACTGACAGAAAAAGATACATTCTGGGATTAAAATCTGTGCATTGGGGAAGTATACGCAACACTATTCATGGCCACCATGTCATAGTACATTTCTCCTGCAGTAAAGTGTCTGGCTGGCTTCAGCTTCCCCCAGTAGCTGCCAGAAATTCAATATTAAAGGGTCTGTCTGTGATAAGACAACCCCTTTAATAAAGATGCCAACTCGCTTAGGTGACATTGTTAACGTATGCATGTCTAATTTTGAATAATAATAGTACCATTGGACTACAATCACGCTACATCCGACTATAGGGACCACTTCTTCTATGGTGTCCCTCGTCACCGTTAGTTACCACAATGGTAGACCCAACCTATAGAAAATAAATACATGGAAAAGACACAAAACAAAGCTTAACAATGATTTACAGAGAGAACGATCACTCCTATGGCTTTAGGTTCTTTGGAGTAAATGTCTATTATTTAGCACACAGTCATATTTTTAGGGTAACCCCACACGGGTGGATTTTCTACAGCAGCATTTTGGCAGCTGCGTGAGTTGCAAGCGCTATTGGTTTGGTGCGAATTTATCCAGCGCATTTCAAAGGGGCGAGATATGCAGTGTGTATAACGCGAGCGTTTCAGGGTGTCCAATATGTATCCATTGACTGCGATGGACTTCTAAGCCCTTGACTTCAGCTAAAATGATTAGAAGGAATTCCTTCTCTTTGGTGGCCTGGTGTTTAAAGGGGATGTGTCACCAGAAAGTGACCTATTGTTTAGCGGGAATCAGTCAGCAGACTCGTACCTTAGAAAGTGGCTCTACTCTCTCTGCAACCGCTGCGCCCTCTCCACTTTGAGTGCGATCTACTCACTGTAGATTTCTTAACCACATCAATGGAAGTCTGTTCCAAGCGTCAACTACTCATTGAGCGTAATTATATTTTCTGACAACGGTTCTGGACCCCCCCCCCCCCCCTCCGAGATTGTACCCTGTTGTTCTGTAGTTTTTTTTGTTAAAAACCTTTTAACTCTTAGGTCTGTAAAGTTATATAACTACAAGGGCTGCATGGTTATACAGTGTAAGGAGGAAGACGAATAGCTGGTCAGCTCTCCCCACCGACACCATAGACAGGGACCTTGTATTAAAACTCAGCTGGCAGTACTTCACTATGTCGAGCCATTTCTTCTGTTCGCTAGGAGATTAGAGCATCGACTTTTGTGATAATCCACGCAGGATACTGAGGAATAACATCGCTAAGACACTCCTTTATTACTCATAGGGTGAACTGATACCTATTCTGAGCAGCGTGGTTTTCTCTTTTTTGCCTGACCATAGACAGGGAGTCTAGACGGTGCTCGGAAGAAAAGCCGTTCCGGCTGTGGTCATAGTACTGGGGAATGGAATCCTGTACAGCGTCCAATAAAATGACAATTCGTCACTGATCACTTAAAATCCATAAAGTAACATAGTACATAAGACCGAAAAAAGACATCTGTCCATCCAGTTCGGCCTGTTTCCTACAAGTTGATCCAGAGGAAGGCAAAAAACCCCTGTGAGGCAGAAGCCAATTTTCCCCACTTAAGGGGAAAAAATTCCTTCCCGTCTCAAGTGCATGAAAAAAAAAGCGACGCGTTTCAGACAAACGCATGTCGCCCATCATGGCGTTTCATACAATGTGCAAACTACACTATTTAAAAGAAAATGCATCGGTGGATTCAATGGATTTTAAGTGATCAACAAAGAACTGCTATTTTATTGGATTCGCTGCTATTATCATTGTACAGTATATAAACCTAGGGGGACATTTATCATTTGAGGTTGTTTTTGTGTCAGTTTTAAGTCTGGCTTTGCTTTGCGTGCCTGCACCAAATTTATGAACCTGTGCACCTTAATATATTGCAACGCGTGCGTGCAACGTGGTTTGCACCTATACGTGTAGAAGTAGACCAGAGGGTTGGCCTGGCGTAGGTTGGGACTTTTGCAAAATGAGCCACAATCCAGGTCTAATCTCGCTTTTAGCTCTTAAACATAGACCACTTTGAAAAGTGGCGACGAGCACCAAATCTCGCAAAAGGTGACCAACGGTCACAAGAAACGCAGCAATCGCCGTGACTTTTTAAAGCCACAAAACTGACGCATCTGGTTTGATTAATGTCCCCCCCCCTAGTGCATGTGTCGGTAACATTTTTGGTCTCCATCACTCGGTCGGTCTGTTGCTGAGCTGCAGGGTCGTTGTCATCTGGCAGATGCGGAGCGCTCCACCACAAATCCATAGTCGTACTGAAAACGAGAACAAATGTGAACAGTGAGCAATCAGAGAGTGAATTTAACTACTGAACCAAGGACAGACAGACAGATGCAGCAAAACTCATCCTGGCACCACAATGCGTGGCCTTCAAAAAGCTCTTCAGATAAACTTGACAGATTTTCTGAGATTTTACACTGATCTTATCCTTTGTATCCCACCCCCATGACTCCCACTAAGATGCAGAATAAAGGGGCAGGAAGATTTGTTGGGGGCTGCAGCCTCCTTTAGTCAATGGGGCTGAACTGTGATACCAGATATCGGCCCTCATGCATAAACATTGCTGTGTAATACAGAGAAGGGGCACGGCTGCCCATCTATTCTGCTGAGTGATAAGGGTCCTTATATCGGGACATTAAAGAGAGTCTTTCACCCCAAATAAGCAATTTCTAACAGTGAGACCATTCTGATCAATATAGCCCCCACATTAAAATGCTTCTTACCCTAATGCTGTCCGATCCACAGATCGTCTTAAAATCACTTTTATTCAATATGCAAATTTCTGGTGAAGGTGCCCAGGGGCGGCGTTGTAAGGCCGGTGCCCAGGCCCCGCCGTCATTTTCATATGATACCACTCTCCTCTTCACCCAGTCGGCCCTCCCTGTGTCTTGATCTTCTCCTCCTTTCCTGCGCCGTGGAACGGGGCCTGCGCACTGGTTTTCCCATTACTGGCAGAAGCATCGGAGTGTCCAGGCGCAGGCCAACACGTCACAGTCCAGCAAGCGCTGCATCAAAGGGCTGTTCCGAACTTATGTAGGGACTGCACCTGCGCACTGGACACTCTGATGCACCCTTTAAGGAAAGGTCCCAAATTGTAAAATCCCAGAAAACCTTTTCGACTCTGCCACAAGTTCAGCTCATCTATAAATACACTGACGACGGCCCCTTCTGGGGTATTGGCAGTGCGGTGACAAGGCTGGAGCGGCCACTGCTTTATATCTGAATGTTGTTGCGTTCCACTAGTCACAGTACAGAGTGCAGCGCCCACCATCGTCTGGTCACATCTTCAAAACTCACCTCATTCTCAATGTCAGCCAAAGTTTTGATTTGAAGATTCTTGAAGTTAGAAAAGTTTATCTAAAAAGAAAGGAATAAGACAATGAAGACCTCAGCCGATGCCGGACACCGCTCCCAATGACCACGCGTTACAACTGCGCCGCCAGTGGGAACCCCTTTAAGCCAGGAGTCGGTTTGCATTAGAAAGGGAATAATATTTTTGAATATACTTTATCACTTCCTGACACTTTTCAAAACCTACGCTTGCTGTCTCACCCCAGACACTGGTGGCATATTCCTAGTATGGGACCAGGAACTGTCTCTAGAACCATGACCCCCAAAACGAACATGAGTGCACGCGCATGCGCACCTGCCCTCCATTTATTTCTATGGGAGTTCCAAAAACAGCCGTGGGCTGGCTTGGCTATTCCAGGCAGTCCCACAGAAGCGGGCGGCAGCTGTGCTTGCGCAGTGCGCTCTCCATTTCTATAGGACTTCTGAACATACAGAGCACGCAGGATGAATGAATAGGACAGTATGCATGTGTGGGGTGCTCTCATTCACATTGGGGGCCCTATTCTAGAGATAGGTGCGGGACCTGACGCAACCACTTTAATAGGAAAACTCATCTAGAGTTGTTTCGGGTATTAAACTTTCGATACCCAATCGATACTTTTATGCCGGTATCGGGATGTTCGTTTTTTCGATACTAGACCGCGCTACTGTGCAGTATTAAAGTATTTAGAGTTGGTGGCAGTGGCCACAGGGTCCCCTCCATTGGTGGCAGTTCCTCATGGCAGCCAGGGCTTCAGTAGCATCCTGGCTGCCATGGTAACCGATCGGAGCCCTACATTGCGATCTGTTACCATGGCAGCCAGGACGCTACTGAAGCCCTGGCTGCCATGGGGGCTCCCTGCTGCTGTGTGCACAGAGCACAGGGCAGCAGGGAAATGTGAAGTCCTATTTACCCTGATAGAGATCCATTAGGGCAGGCATGTCCAAACTGCGGCCCTCCAGCTGTTGGTAAAAACTACAACTCCCAGCATGCCCTAATAGCTGTAGGCTATCCAGGCATGCTGGGAGTTGTAGTTTTGCAACAGCTGGAGGGCCGCAGTTTGGACATGCCTGCATTAGGGTGAATAGGACAAGGGATGAAAAGATCCCAGGTCCTACCCCTAAGGGGGGAAATGGTAAACAAAAAAATAAAATAAAAAAACCACACCAAAATATTAAGTATAAATCGCCGCCTTTTCCAATTTTACATATAAAATATATAAATAAACATATCACATATCGCCATATCTAAAGTCCGAACTCCAAACTGTTAAAAAAAAAAAACACCTATGTGGTAATCGTCGTAACAGAAAAGTAAAAAACCCAAAAATGCGCAATTCACAAATTTTTTTTTCCCGCGTGGTATCGAATGGTATCAAGTATCGCAATACTTTTTTATGGTATCGATACCGATTCAAAATTTTGGTATCGAAACAACTCTACTTTAATCTTCTGCTCCCGTGGGATTACAAATCTGGTCAAGTGATGGACGTCACAAGGCGCCAAGTGAGTGTCCTATCCACTGGAAGTTAACTTTGATACTTCCTACTGAATGACAGCAAGCAGAGATCTTGAAAATCATACAAAAATTGTTAAAGTACAATGAAAAATCGACAAGACTTCACAGAAGAGAAGCGGTGACCTTATCAAGCTGGCTTGACCCTTGGAGACATACTTAAATTGATAATTTTTTCGGAAGTTTTGATTTTGTTTGCCGACTAGGGACCTGGCTGACTCTGGCGGACTCTCCATTGGGACACCCCTCTGCTAATTTAATGCTGGGGAAATACTAGGTCTAGGAGATTTTTCTCCTTGGCTATGTTAGCAAGATACTGATATAGAAGGGAGATACTAATGAAGCATCACAACAGATCAGCGCTCTCCAGCCTAGGACCCTCCAGGTCCAAAACTTCTGCTCTCAGCCCACCCTGACAGCTAGAGGCTGCCGGGCCATGCTGGGATTTGTAGTTTCGCAACAGCGGGAGGGCCACAGAAGAGATGGCATGATCTAGGTACTCACAGAAGGCTCCGAAGTCTTGCTTTCAAACATGGGATGGATGGTGAATGGGATCCCATCGATTGCTGAAACACAAAGACAAAATGGCACGATATAAACCCTGGAGAGGCGGGTTGACATTTATTATAGTGACAGAGGTCTAAGATCTTACCGGATACGCCGTAGACGTTGGCCTCGTAGAGCGGGTGTTCAGACTGAGGGGATCTCACATGAGGTTTAGTATCGGCTACAGGAGCTGGAATGTGGGATGTGCTGCAGCGATGGACAGAGGAAATATTACAGGTCAGAAGCTGAAAAATCAGACAAGATCTTCAACTCTAATTCTTAAAGGGGCCGTACCAACATTAAATGTGATTTTAACTGTATCATATATGAGCCCGCTGGTGTTCAGTGTGTAATGTAACGTGAATGTCCACCTACTGAGAATGATGTGCATGGTCAGACAGGCTCAGCGCCATCCTTCAACCACCACCAGTTGTTTGTACTGTCAGAAAGTGTGACAGTCACAGGAAGAGAGCTGCAGCAGGACACGTACTCAGGGAGGACACGCCCACTGAGCAGTGACAGGAAAAGAGCTGCAGCAGGACACGCCCGCTAAGCAGTGACAGAGAGAGAGTTGCAGCAGGACACGCCCGCTGAGCTGTGACAGGGAGAGAGCTGCAGCAGGACACACCCGCTGAGCAGTTACAGGAAGAAAGCTGCAGCAAAACACACCCGAAGAGCTGTGACAGGAAGAGAGCTGCAGCAGGACACGCCGATGAGCTGTGACAGGGAGAGAACTGCAGCTGGACATGCCCGCTGAGCTGTGACAGGGAGAGAGCTGCAGCAGGACACGCCTGCTGAGCTGTGACAGGGAGAGAGCTGCAGCAGGACACGCCGATGAGCTGTGATAGGGAGAGAGCTGCAGCAGGACACGCCCGCTGAGCTGTGACAGGGAGAGAGCTGCAGCAGGACATGCGGATGAGCTGTGACAGGGAGAGAGCTGCAGCAGGACACGCCCACTGAGCTGTGACAGGGAGAGAGCTGCAGCAGGACACGCCCGCTGAGCTGTGACAGGGAGAGCGCTGCAGCAGGACACGCTGATGAGCTGTGACAAGGAGAGAGCTGCAACAGGACACACCGCTGAGCTGTGACAGGGAGAGAGCTGCAGCAGGACACACCCACTGAGCTGTGACAGGGAGAGAGCTGCAGCAGGACACACCGATGAGCTGTGACAGGGAGAGAGCTGCAGCAGGACACGCCCACTGAGCTGTGACAGGGAGAGAGCTGCAGCAGGACATGCCGATGAGTTGTGACAGGGAGAGAGCTGCAGCAGGACACGCCGATGAGCTGTGACAGGGAGAGAGCTGCAGCAGGACACGCCCACTGAGCTGTGACAGGGAGAGAGCTGCAGCAGGACACGCCGATGAGCTGTGACAGGGAGAGAGCTGCAGCAGGACACGCCCGCTGAGCTGTGACAGGGAGAGAGCTGCAGCAGGACACGCCCGCTGAGCTGTGACAGGGAGAGAGCTGCAGCAGGACACGCCGATGAGCTGTGACAGGGAGAGAGCTGCAGCAGGACACGCCGATAAGCTGTGACAGGGAGAGAGCTGCAGCAGGACACGCCCGCTGAGCTGTGACAGGGAGAGAGCTGCAGCAGGACACGCCGATAAGCTGTGACAGGGAGAGAGCTGCAGCAGGACACGCCCGCTGAGCTGTGACAGGGAGAGAGCTGCAGCAGGAAACGCCGATGAGCTGGAACAGGAAGAGAACAGGTGCAGAAAGGACACAACCCCTGAGCTGTGACAAGAAAAGAGCTGCGGCAGAAAGGAGCTTAGCTACCAGAATAAAGAAAATCTAGCAGGGCAATGGGAGCAATGAAGGGGGAGATCTCTAGATCCATGTGAGGTTCAGGGCTGGTTTTAGCTTTGTTAGAAAGAGGCTGCCGTAGTCTATACAATGTCCGATTTTCATTTTTACAGGACATGGCATAACTCCTTTCGTTAGACTATATGAAAATGGGTTTTCTTAATAGCACATTACGGGATTCTGAGTTAATAGAGGGGGGTCCTCATCTCTCAGCCAGTGTTAAAAGTCTCTTGGCCTGGACGACCTGTCCTGTCCTGGATTACACAGACAATCCACTGGTTTGAACAGTGGTAACAACATTTTTTTTAAAATTTTTGATATGTCATAGGGACCCCCACAGATCCCGCTAGAACAGTGAGTCAGAAGCGCTCAGCTGAGTGCAAGACTGTAGACGGTTTCAATAGAAAGCCTATGAGATCGTCTGCAGTCTCACGCTCAGCAGTGAGCAGAAGCAGCACTGGCTCCTTGTTCTAGTGATTGTTGGGGGTCTCAGAGCTAGCACCCCTGCTAAATCAACATTTTAAGTCCCTATGACTTATCAAAAATTTCAAAATGAAAGTGTGGTTACTCTTTTTGTGGAGAAACTGAACACTAACTGCCAGGTTTCCCCACAGATTACAGCTGATCTCAGCACTTTGTGATCAGTTTCAAAGAGTCAAAAGTGGACCACCCCTTTAAAGTGTTTTTCCGGATGTTTAATACTGATGACTAGAGTTGAGCGAACCTTGGACAACACTAAGGACCTGGGGTGACATCACCGTCTTGTGATCAGTGCAGGGGGCGTGGCTCAGTACTGGATTGGATAAGAGGTCGTAGGCTACCACCTCTTATCTAATCCAGTACTGAGCCACGCCCCCTGCACTGATCACATGACGGTGACGTCACCCCAGGTCCTTAGTGTTGTCCAAGATTCGGCTTCATTAAAGAATCCCCTTATGGATTCCAAATGCCGTTATGGTCCGTGGTAGCGGTATCCATAACGGGATGCTATCGATAACCCGAACTTTGGACGCCGAACTTAAAATACAAGTTCGCTCAACTCTACTGATGACCTATCCTCGGGATAGGTTATCAATATCAGATTGGTGGAGGTCCGGACCTTTGCTGATCAGCCACTTGATGGTGCCGCTGTGCTTGTGCGAGTGCGGTGACCTCGTCAGTGCTTACCTGCTCACTGTCTACATTGTATAATTACAGCTTCTACCCGCATTCATTGGAATGGGACGAAGGATTGTCCAGGACAGGGATGGCCAACCTGCGGCTCTCCAGATGTTGTAAAACTACAACTCCCACCATGCCCTGCTGTAGGCTGATAGATGTAGGCAGTGTGGGCATGCTGGGAGTTGTAGTTTTGCAACAGCTGGAGAGGCCCATCCCTGATCTAGGAGTTGAAGTAAAATTCCATATTGATAAAACTAAAAAACTTAATTAGATGGGTTCTCCAGAGTGGACACCTCCTTTCCCCATCAGAGGTACCCCCAATTCTGGGACTCAACTCCACAATCAACTGCCAAAAGGATTGAAAATGTCTGGCAAGTCAATGAGCTGCCTATGCAATGACGTGTCAAATCTTCACGAGGGTGAGTCATTCTCCGCAAAACTGGATCATCACCTCCATTATATCCATATGGGAGACAAGTCACCCCTTTAATCTGCTATTCTGCAAAATTCCACAATATTGCCCCAAAATAGTACTTGTATCCAATTTTTTACAACATTCTGAATCTAACAAAAGCAGGAGTGTACCGGAACTTGGTCAAGTGATGGCCAATACTTCAGTACACTTCCATATTTACTTCCTCCTAGAATATAGCTTTCTTAGGGCTGTACTCACTTAGTCTGGGCTGGAACGCCATTATCTAAAGAAAGTCCTCGGATGCCCGATGTGATGCTTCGTGGTTTCGGAGTAGGTTTCTGGAAAGCACATGGAACCTTCTTGCACCATATAGCCAGGCCACTCATATCACTGGGTCATTAGAGGAAAAGAAGGATGAGACTTAAAGCGTCACTGTACAAAGCACACAGCTTTACGCAAATCAACAGTATAAGCGACCACAAGAAACTTTGTAACATGTTTTATGGGTTAGAAATGTCTAGTTCTCACGTTATTAGCCATTTACCTTCCCCCTTGCTTTGCTAATCACTTTTCACCTTGAAAAATGCTTTGAATTCCATCTCCAGATGGACCAGCTACACAGAAGGATCATATTACACTTGTCAATACAAGTATATGGAGAGGGGAGGGGGAGAGGAGTGAGCAGCAGCATGGGTGAGACGGAAGTCAAAGAGACACTAAAGCACAGCTGCAAGTGCTAAATTCTCAACCAAGTCAGGTCAGTACTTCTCTGTAAGGTAATTTATGATTAAAGGAGTTGTCTATAGAGATGAGCAAACTTCAAAAATTAGTTCGGCGTTCGGGTTGGGGTAATCGCCGCATCCCGTTATGGATTCCACTACCACGGACTATCCTGGCATATGGAATCCATAAGGGGCGGCTTCCACGAACCCCAACTTTGGAAAAGCCGAAGGACCTGGAAGGATCAAATCCAGTGCTGAGCCACGCCCCCTGCACTGATCACATGACGGTGACGTCACCCCAGGTCCTTCGGCTTTTCCAAAGTTCGGGTTCGTGAAGCCGCCCCTTATGGATTCCATATGCCGGGATAGTCCGCGGTAGTGGAATCCATAACGGGATGCGGCGATTACCCGAACGCCGAACTCATTTTTGAAGTTCGCTCATCTCTAGTTGTCTACCTTATATACAATCAGTACAAATATGGAATAAATGGGATATTGTCAGCTCACCAATATCTACTCTTCAGAAGTTCTGCAGCCGTTTATTTTATGGCCCTGCAAATGGCGGCTAATGGTGGGGCACATTACAGAAACCTGTCCATCAGCTCCCGCCAGTGAAACTAACTAAGTCTGCTCCACTTTCCTTTCTCATTCAGGATCTGGGTCTAAGAAAGAAGCTGGCGCAGATGCATTTAGTTTCAGCAAGAGGTGCCGACGCATGCGGTCAAGTCATTTCCCCCTCAGTCAGCTGCCATTTGCAGGATGAGCGCGTTGGAGCTGTCCATAGAAAGGAATTGGTTGGGAAAGAAGTCATAGAAGAAACGGCTGAATTACCTCTAAACAGTATATATTAGTAAGCCGCCATTGTTTCCATTACCCCAGTGACTGCAGGTAAAGGCTATGGACACCTTCGGGGCAATTTTTTTGGGGGGGTTTGTTTTATGATAGCATTTAACTCATTTTGGGCTAAAAATTATTTTTTTCAATTGGTCTTGAAAAAAAACGTTCAGCCGTTTCTGAGATACAAGAATTAAAAAAAAAATCATCTGTTTGTAAGCTGTGACTTTGTTTTCTTTGGATCTCATCAGCTGACGGCTCACGTGTAGCTCTCAACTCCGAGTTTGTGACCTCATAAATATTTGTTTAAGCCATATTCTTATCAGTTTGATAAGAATTGAGCTATAAGGAATGAGGTCAGGAGGTCAGAGATAAGAGCTACACACGAGCCATCAGCTGATGGGATTCAAAGAAAACAGAATGTGACAACTTGCAAACAGATTGATTTTTTTAACTTTTGTATCTCAGGATTGGTAGGACAAGTTTAATAAAAAACATTTAAAGATTAATGAGCACTGGAGACACATTTTACATAGGATGTCTACAAAAACTTCAATTAATAAGGGGGTAATGTATGGAAGGAGTTTTCCAGGCTCTAGGTATTGATGCCCTGTCCTCAGGATAGGTAACCAATATCAGATTGGTGGGGGTCCGACTACTGGCACCTCCGCAGATCAGCTATTTCCTGCAGCCTCTGGTGCTGAACTAGCACTTTGAACACATCTCCGTTCAAAGTGTAGTGGCCACGCCGAGTTCCTGCAGGGCAGCTTTCATGGGTAGCTTGCAAATGTGGTGGTCCATGGGTGACCCATAAACGCTTGCCCCCTCTTACTTCTTGTAAAAATGGTGGAAAAGTGCGAAAAGTTGGTGCAAAACAGCACCTGAGAAAACATATGCAATGCTAGAAAACTGGCATACAAGACTGATACACCCCTCATAGTACTTACCCAACGCGAGTGTACGGCGCAGCAAGCTGCTTGCTTTTCACAGTTAGCTTAATGTCACAGACAGCAGAGTCGGCGGTGTTTACAGGACTCAGTTTAACACACAGACGTTTCTTCTTTGGCACGTTTACCTCTGTAAAGGCAAGCAACGCTTAGGCACAGTTCACATCTGGTTTAGGAATTACACATTTCTGTTCCGTCAAACAGAGTACAAGCTGTGACAGATCCGTCACACAACAAACACCGGCGGCGCCCAACAGTCCCCTATGACTTATAATGGGGTCACTCATGGTACCACCATGGTATCTGTCATTTTACCAGCTCGTCCTACATAGAAGACTTTTTAAAAAAATGCTACATGCTGTACTATTTTTCCTCCATATGTGATGTCTCTCCTAATGAAGCCTTTAGGGTAAATGTGAACACAGCCCAACTCAAACTGAATGCAGCAAACTGGAACAAGATCAGAACCAGAACAGAACAACCACACTTGGTCAATACTCTTCATCACAAGACATTTAAAGGGGTATCTCTCTAACCTATACCATCAATGTCAGATATGGTAACCGCTCCTATCTTCAGAACAGGGCCCCCAAATTAAGGTGAGAACAAACGTGTGAAGGGAAGCCTACTTACCTACTTCCCGACACTGGCTTGTGGCTCCTGCACTCTCCAGCCTTGGCTCCTCCGTTCAGGTCCCTGGATGTAAACTTCCAGCTTGACACTGCTGTGGCCATTTGCTGGCAGTAGAGGTGACCTCCTTCTTCCTTTGAGTCTTGTTAAATTTGAAGTTTACATTCAGGGTCCCCAGTGGAGCAACAGAACCTGGAGAGAAGTAACCGGGAACCAGTGTCGGGAAGCAGGTAAGTAGGCTTTCCCTTGCAGGTCTGCCCAGAAGGGGAAGGGGGTCAAGCAGCCTTTCCGTCAGACATGCAGTACAACCCCTTTTATAAGGGTACTTTCACACTTGTGGCATGGCTATCCTGCAGGCCTGGCCGCAAGTACCCGTGTGCTGCCGCTCAGTCCCCATTGACTATGATGGGGGTGGGGGCTGAAATACGGCGCAGCACGGCCAGAGATTGCTGCCCTAGGGGTACTTTCACACTTGCGGCATGGCTATCCGGCAAGCTGTTCTGGCTGGTGAACAGCCTGCCGGATCCGCCATGCCGCAAGTACCCGTGTGCTGCCACTCCGTCCCCATTGACTATAATGGGGGTGGGGGGGCGGAGCTACGGCGCAGCACGGCCAGAGATCGCCGGACTAAAAGTACTGCAGGTCCGACTTTTTAGTCCGGCGATCAGTGCCGGCTGTTCTGATAGCCATGCCGCAAGTGTGAAAGTACCCTAAGCATCTGCAGGGGTTTTATGGTGTTAATGGTCCAATCAAAACCACAACCATTCACAACAGGAGACCAATATGCGCTCAAAATACTAATCACAATAACATATCAGATCTGTCAGGAGCAGCTTGCTGATAGTTTCCATGTACCAACAGGAGACTCTTCCATTTCTACTTTACTGACTGTAGAGCCAAACCGCTACCCGATATAAGCTACGCACTATAAGGATATAAACCAGAACACGCTCCTACTCTTGTCAGCGGTCTAGTACAGGGAGGAGACACACATAATGGACATAATTGCTAATCGGAGATTGTCGTTGGACAGGTTTACATCATTATCCGATATAACGAAGACATGACGTGATCCAGGACATACCGACGGCATTACTCTGCTGGAAGAAGGAATGCTAAAAAAACACTCTGGGTTAGATACTTACTGGGATCTACATACTCCCCAATAAAAGCGAACCCTACTGGTAAGGCGCTCTTCTCAGTCAGCAGCACCAGCTCAGTGACGACTTGTTCTATGGTCTGTAGATACAAGAAGACAAAAGATGACACCGTGAAGGCACCTGGAGTGCGGCCCAAGCAGAGGACTCCGAGGTTGTTCTGTACATCCAGCCATAAACACTTTACATGTAAACTAAATACAACCAAACCACAGGAGGTTGGAAACCCAGGTCAGGATTAGAAGAACATGGCTGCTTTCTTCCAGTCAGGTGCAGACCTGCCCATGGTTTGATTCTGGTGCTTTAGCTCAGTTCCATTTAAAAGGGGCTTTCCGAGACTTAAATACGGATCGGTAGGGGTCCAACACGCAGGACCCCCGCCGATCAGCTGTTTGAGAAGCCACTAGTGCTCTCAACAGTGCAGCGGCCTTCTCACAGCTTCTCCTAGGCCAGTGACGACACATCCATCGGCCAAGTGGCCTAGGTGCAGCTCAGCCCCATAGAAGTGAATGGGCCGAGCGGGATACCAAGTAGAGCCGCTATACTATGTACGGCGCTGTGCTTGGTGAGCAGTGAGAAGGCAGCGGCACTCACAGGAACACCGGGGCCTTCTCAAAACACTTGATCGGCGGGGGTCCCGGGTGTCAGACCCCTACCAATCAGATTCTGATGACCTACCCTGAGGATAGCTCAACAGTATTTTAATCTCAGAAAACCAGTTTAAGAAAACATAGCTGAGCTGCAATACATGCAGCCTGTGAGCAAGCGTGGTCCGATTTTTGGAAGAAAGCAGACGCCTTTTTTCCCCCCGCTTGGTTTAGGGCTGAAACGATTACTCAATTGAAGGGGGGGCAGCCTGATGGCACTAGGGAAGTGGGGGGCAGCCTGATGGCACTAGGGGAGGAAGAGGGGGCAGCCTGATGGCACTAGGGGAGGAAGAGGGGGCAGCCTGATGGCACTAGGGGAGGAAGAGGGGGCAGCCTGATGGCACTAGGGAGGAGGGGGGCAGCCTGATGGCACTAGGGGAGGAGGGGGGCAGCCTGATGGCACTAGGGGAGGAGGGGGCAGCCTGATGGCACTAGGGGAGGAAGAGGGGGCAGCCTGATGGCACTAGGGGAGGAAGAGGGGGCAGCCTGATGGCACTAGGGGAGGAAGAGGGGGCAGCCTGATGGCACTAGGGGAGGAAGAGGGGGCAGCCTTAGGGTACTTTCACCCTTGCGGCAGGATGGATCCGGCAGGCTATTCAGCCTGCCGGATCCGTCCAGCCGCAAGTGCCCGTGCACTGCCGTGCTGCGCCGTAGCCTGGCCCCCCGCCCCATTATAGTCAATGGGGACGGAGCGGCAGCACGGCAGTGCACGGGCACTTGCGGCAGGACGAATCCGGCATGCCGCAAGTGTGAAAGTACCCTTATGCACCTTTGTTCGACAATATATGAGGAATTATTTTTATGTTAGTAGTTTTTTCTGAGTGTCTGATTGATGGGGTTCTGATCGTCATGAATCCAAACACTCAAGAGAACAGGGGTCCATTTTAACAGAGCGGTGCTTGCATGTGTCCACTGCTGCTACATTCAGCTCTATGGGACTGCTGGAGATTGTAGAATACCACGCTGCGGGGCTTCTTCCGGCTGTCCCACAGACTTCAATGGCGTCTGCCACCCATCAATCCACGTCCAATCACCAGGATGTCCTGTCTGACTACCCTGACATCACATGAAATGAAGCCTATGACGGGTCACGGTGTTATGGCAGATGTATAGTCATGGTGTGAGCAGAGCTTACCTCCACAGCTGTGCTGTAACATAGGTACAGAGCAGACCTCTGATTAAACCCCTTCAGAAAGTTGGCAGAGGCTCCTTCCGCCGAGGCTGCGATCTACGGAGGAAACAAACAATCCACCTGCTACGTTACCGAATGTGGTTTTTTGAAAACCAAAACCAACCAATTAAAATCTAACACTTACTATGATGTGACCTTTGGGGCACGTGGATTGGCCAGAAGTCCAAGCTAAGCTGGTCAGAGGTTTGAAAGAATCCTCCATATCAGAGTCTTTATGAAAATCCCTAAAACAGTATGATAATAGAAGTTTAAAGGGCATGTTCACCAGTCATAACTATTCTACAGTTCATACAACAAATGCATCTAAATTAGTTGAGCAGCTTTGTAAATACCGTATTTTTCGCTTTATAAGACGCACCTGATGGTAAAACGCACCTAGGTTTCTGAGGAGGAAAATTAGGGGGAAAAAAATTTGGAACCAAAAGGTGTGCTTTTGGCGGGTTTTGAACTAATGGTGGTCTGTGGAGGACACTGTTATGGGGGTTCTGTGGAGGACACACTTATGGGGGAGGGGGATCTGTGGAGGACACACTGTTATGGGGGGATCTGTGGAGGACACACTGTTATGGGGGGATTTGTGGAGGACACACCGTTATGGGGGATCTGTGGGAGGACACACTGTTATGGAGGGATCTGTGGAGGACACACTGTTATGGGGGATCTGTGGAGGACACACTGTTATGGGGGATCTGTGGAGGACACACTGTTATGAGGGGGATCTGTGGAGGACACACTGTTATGGAAGGGGATCTGTGGAGGACACACTCTTATGGAGGGGATCTGTGGAGGACACACTCTTATGGAGAGGTCTGTGGAGGACACACTCTTATGGGGGGATCTGTGGAGGACACACTCTTATGGGGGATCTGTGGAGGACACACTCTTATGGAGGATCTGTGGAGGACACACTCTTATGGGGGATCTGTGGAGGACACACTCTTATGAGGGGATCTGTGGAGGACACACTCTTATGGAGGGATCTGTGGAGGACACACTGTTATAGGGGGATCTGTGGAGGACACACTGTTATGGGGGATCTGTGGAGGACACACTGTTATGGGGGATCTGTGGAGGACACATTGTTATGGGGGATCTGTGGAGGACACACTGTTATGGGGGGATCTGTGGAGGATACACTGTTATGGGAGGATCTGTGGAGGATACACTGTTATGGGGGATCTGTGGAGGACACACTGTCATGGGGGATCTGTGGAGGACACACTGTCATGGGGGGATCTGTGGAGGACACACTGTCATGGGGGATCTGTGGGGAACACTGTCATGGGGGATCTGTGGGGAACACTGTCATGGGGGGATCTGTGGGGAACACTGTCATGGGGGGATCTGTGGGGAACACTGTCATGGGGGATCTGTGAGGAACACTGTCATGGGGGATCTGTGGGGAACACTGTCATGGGGGGATCTGTGGGGAACACTAACATGGGGGGATCTGTAGGGAACACTGTCATGGGGGATCTGTGGGAACACTGTCATGGGAGGGATCTGTGGGGAACACTGTCATGGGGGGATCTGTGGGGAACACTGTCATGGGGGGATCTGTGGGGAACACTGTCATGGGGGGATCTGTGGAGGACACACTGTCATGGGGGGATCTGTGGGGAACACTGTCATGGGGGGATCTGTGGGAACACTGTCATGGGGGGATCTGTGGGGAACACTGTCATGGGGGGATCTGTGGGGAACACTGTCATGGGGGGGATCTGTGGGGAACACTGTCATGGGGGGATCTGTGGGGAACACTGTCATGGGGGATCTGTGGGGAACACTGTCATGGGGGGATCTGTGGGGAACACATATATACAGATCCACAGATGTCCCCATGACAGTGTCCCCACAGATCCCCATGACAGTGTCCCTTCCACAGATCCCCCATAACAGTGTCCCCTCCATAACAATGTGTCCACCACAGATCCCCCATAACAGTGTGTCCCCACAGATCCCCCATAACAGTGTGTCCCCACAGATCCCCCATAACAGTGTGTCCTCCACAGATCCCCCATAACAGTGTGTCCTCCACAGATCCCCCCATAACAGTGTCCCCTCCATAACAATGTGTCCTCCACAGATCCCCCATAACAGTGTGTCTTCCACAGATCCCCCATAACAGTGTGTCCTCCACAGATCCCCCATAACAGTGTGTCCTCCACAGATCCCCCATAACAGTGTGTCCTCCACAGATCCCCCATAACAGTGTGTCCTCCACAGATCCCCCCATAACAGTGTGTCCTCCACAGATCCCCCCATAACAGTGTGTCCTCCACAGATCCCCCCCATAACAGTGTGTCCTCCACAGATCCCCCATGACAGTGTGTCCTCCACAGATCCCCCATGACAGTGTGTCCTCCACAGATCCCCCATAACAGTGTGTCCTCCACAGATCCCCCATAACAGTGTGTCCTCCACAGATCCCCCATAACAGTGTGTCCTCCACAGATCCCCCCATAACAGTGTGTCCTCCACAGATCCCCCATGACAGTGTGTCCTCCACAGATCCCCCCATGACAGTGTGTCCTCCACAGATCCCCCATAACAGTGTGTCCTCCACAGATCCCCCATAACAGTGTGTCCTCCACAGATCCCCCATAACAGTGTGTCCTCCACAGATCCCCCATAACAGTGTGTCCTCCACAGATCCCCCATAACAGTGTGTCCTCCACAGATCCCCCATAACAGTGCGTCATCCACAGATCCCCCATAACAGTGCGTCATCCACAGATCCCCCATAACAGTGCGTCATCCACAGATCCCCCATAACAGTGCGTCATCCACAGATCCCCCATAACAGTGCGTCATCCACAGATCCCCCATAACAGCGTCATCCACAGATCCCCCATAACAGTGTGTCCTCCACAGATCCCCCATAACAGTGTGTTCTCCACAGATCCCCCCCATAACAGTGTGTCCTCCACAGATCCCCCATAACAGTGTGTCCTCCACAGATCCCCCATAACAGTGCGTCATCCACAGATCCCCATAAGTGTCATCTACAGATTTAGGGTTGTTTCGATAACCAAAATAAAAAAAAAAAAAGCCAAAAAAAGCCGCGTGCATTCCGCATTTTATGGAACATCCGGTCCTTAATCGAACAATCCTATCATATTTTTTGGGGGGACAAGGTGACTAAAAAAAATTATGGTGAATCGCGCAGTTTTTCTTTTCTTTTACGGTGTTCACCGCATAAAGCCTTATGCACACGACCGTAGGCGTTTTGCTGTCCGCAATCCGCGGATCCGCAAAACACAGAAGCTGTTCCGCGTTCCGTAAAACGGCCCATTGTAGAAATGCCGATTCTTGTCCGCAAAACGGACAAGAATAGGACATGCTATATATTTTTTGCGGGGCCACGGAACGAAGCAAAGGACGCGAACAGCACATGAAGTGCTGTCTGCATCTTTTGCGGCCCCATTTGCCGCCGTTCACCATTTACTATAATGGAATCTATTATGGCGGGTTTTGGTCGGACAAAAACTGGTGCCTGCAGCATTTTTGGTCTGAATGAAACCCAACGCTCATGCCGGAAACCAGACAGATCCCCACCGGATCTTGGTCGGGAGGTGAATAGCAGTATCCGGCTTGTAGTTTCTGTCCCTGTCTTTCAACATTCTGGAACTTTTGCCTTTTTTTTCTCGTGGATTTTTGTCAAGTACAAGGGGTCGTCCGTGGACAATTAGGGCGTGACCACGATGCCACAATGTAAACTTCCCCCGAGAAGGGGACAGTTGCTTTTCTACGTCATAAGCACGATATCAGGGGGGTCAACTATTTATCGTAAAAATTCCCCCAAAATCAGTCTAAAAAGGTATTACGAAGCAATATAATGTAATGTAAAGGGTGACCTAACGTATCTGAGCGCCCACCCGACCAAAATCCAGCACAGGCTGCCCCTTTAGGAGAACATGGCACCTACCAAACTCCATAAAGTTATATATAAGTATATTTCTGTGTATTTTTAACTCCTTCCGGCCTCTCGTGCATTTATCCAGGTAAAAAAAAACACAAGGACACTTACCTCTCACAATACAAGCCACTACCACCCGACCAGTAACTTCTGCTTCCTGGTTGGAAGTCACCTACAAAGCAGGTAGACTCGGCCAACACCAGGAAACTACATTTCCCGGCACGCCTCGCGGAAGTGGATGCAGGCATTCCGCTGTGCGCCTGCGTTCAGGAGACGGGCGTGAATGCGCATGCGCGTTAAAGTAAATCATGTGGTTCACGGAGAACTCGAGCTTGGAAAGTTGCTCTGTCCGCTTGTGCGGTCATGCAAGGGCTGTGTTTATTATCCCCGCGCGTCCTCCTTTTATCTACCGTAATTAGCAGCATTAAGCTCTTTGATGACCTTTTTCCCCCTCAGACTCAATTACTTTCATTTATTAGGATGTTTAACTGAATTTTCCCTCAGTTTTTTAGTTTTTTTATTAAAACAGCAGTAAATCAAAATTATTATATTTTTTTTCAAATTATTTCCATACCCTTCTCTATAGGTTGATAAGGTTTGGGGGGGGAAAAAAAATGACAATTCACTAAGGTGTGAAGTGAAAATTGTCACTAAAAAAGCCATAAAAATCCATGCGGTTTTACAAATGTTTGTTTTAATATGCAAATTTACGTGTAAAGGAGACCTTAAAGGGACTGTCCAACTTGGAAGCCTTTTCTGCCTGGCCCTCCCCCTCCCTCCCCAGGTGGGTTTCCGACTCCACAGTTCGTTCCCTGTTTGTAAACGGCCAGTTTGATTGGGGTCACCCGTGCCACTGGAGGCTATCGCTGGCCATAGTGGTGACGTGTCCCCCATGTGTCGTGTCACTGGGTCAAATGACATATAGGGGACATGTCAGCACTGAGGTCAGTGATTGGTACAGGTGACCCCGGTCAAACTGGTTTACGAGTGAGGAAAGGAGAGTATCAATGGCAGCAGGGGAACAAAGGAGCCCAGGGGTGAGGAGCGGGTAAGTAGGCGTCCTTCAGCAAGTCCAGTGAGGTGGTGGTTGGTAGAGAGGCCAACCACCATAAAGAGATGATGTGTGCGGCAGTCTCTGTCAGGGGTGGATTGGGAACTTAAAGTGGCCTTGGATAAAAAACTAAAAATGTCCCCAAGTTGTAGGCAGGTCCAAATTGACAGAAGATGGGAAAAAAGAAGTAGGCAGGGCCTGCAATGCTGTAATGCAGCACAAAGTACCGCCCCAGCAGAACCAAAAACCAACGTTGCAGTAAAAATACTGCCATCCCAACCACAGTATTCAACTGTATCACTGTCATGAGGATGGTAATACAGTTGATTTCAGGAGGGCACCTGAGGCTGGTCTACAGCCATCAAGAGGACTTGAGTGGCCCCCTGGGCATCAGCCCACCGGGACATTTCCCTGTAGGGTCTATGGCCAATCCGCCCGTGGTCTCTATACTCAGGAGTGGTACAAGGCTACTGTATGTTAGGGTGAGTCTTATAAACTCCAATGCTAATTGCATTGCAGTCCAGGAGAGAAGCAATCTAATGATTGGGAGCCATTAAAAATGTAAACATTTTTTTTTCAAAAAATAGAAAAATTCATCAGAAAAATTAAAATACATAAATCATTTTTAAAAATGAACATCATGAAGTAGGTGTTAATGCATTGTAAACCAGTGTAAAAACCTGTCTGAATCTTGAGTGACCAGTGAGGTAGGTCTCCAGTAGACCTGAAATAAGCAATGATGATATGAGAAGAATATGTATACAGCAGAAGGTGGTTGTGAGTCCATAACTCTTGTTTCCTTTGATGTGGTATCACTCTATACATCGATTGGCCATAAAAAAAGGTATTGCCGCAGTCAAAAAATATCTTGATGCCTCTCATATGACCTCTGATACAAAATGCTTTATTATTATTCTCTTAGAATTGAAACTGGAGAATAATTACTTTCAGTTCCAGGACACATTCTTTAATCAAAAACGGGGCGTTGCGATGGGGTCAAATGTGGCCCCTACATACGCAAATATTTATATGCGCCACATGGAGGAAGACTTTATCTATGTGTCCCACCACTTCCAACGTGTTTTGAGGTGGTGGAGATACATAGATGACGTCTTCCTTCTTTGGACAGGGACGGTCACACAATTAGATGAATTCCATCAATACCTCAATAGCGTAGATGTCGATCTTCAGTATACTGTATCTTTTTCTAAAACAAACTTGTCATTTTTGGATACCAATGTCAAACTGGTTGATGGCTCCATCTGTACTGGCTTGTTTGTCAAGCCTACAGATAGAAACACGATTTTACGCTTTGAAAGTAACCACCCACGTAGTATGATTAAACACCTCCCTTTTAGTCGCAGTTTTTGAGGGCAAAACGCATTGTATCCGATGTGGTGGAGTTGAACACCACATTAGATGTGATGGTGGATAAATTTAAAGAGCGGGGTTACCCCCGAAAACTGCTAAATGAACAAAAATGTAAAGTACTCAATATGTCCCCAAAAAAGCTCAAAGGATACCATTTATTTCGACATACTCTGATTATAGTCCAGAGATAGGACAGATTTAGAAAAATAATTGGAGTATCTTGAACAGATGTATAAAAGATGTCCCTGAATTTATGAGTCCTCTCCTTCTGTCATACCGTAAGAATAGAAACGTTAGAGACCAATTAGTTCGAGCAGATATAAGTCCTAAGAAAAGTATGATACAGCGAACATTGACGCAGCCGGGTTTGGGATGTTTCCCGTGCCTTAACTGCGTCAATTGTCACTATATTTGTAAATCCATATCTTTTGTACACCCGCAAACAGGGAAAAAATATCCTATTAGATTCCATCTTACATGCTCTTCATCATATGTGATATATGTGTTATCATGTCCGTGTAACCTAATATATGTTGGTGAGACATCAACTGAATTGAAATCAAGGTTAAACAATCACAGAAACTCCATAAGGAAAAACCGTACTGATCTACCTGTTTCCAGACATTTTGGATCCCTTCACCACACAGAACGGGATCTAAGATGCTGGATTATAGATCACATTAAGCTACCTAGAAGAGGTGGTGACCGTATAGCAATTTTGAAAAGAAGAGAACTTCAAATGGATTTACACTCTCGATAGTCTAAACCCTAGAGGCCTAATATGGAATTTAGGTGAAGAGTCTGGATTTGGGGTTTATCTTGATTTTCCTTGCATTTGTGTTCTTCCTGCTTCAATTGTGTATAATAGTGCCAATGAATGGTGAAAGTATAATTTGTAACTTACATCAGATATATTACCCTACTTCAAACTAATTTGAAATTTTCTCTTGTCTTTTAGCAATTTTAATACTCACATGACCAGATGGAGACCCCTGGACCAAACCTCTTTTAATGTGATGACGCCCAGCAGTAGCACTGACTTTTTTCAACTGTTGCGCAATCCCATATACTTAATTTACGTGCGGTGCCTTCCTTGAAATCCAAGGAGAATTCCCTCCTGGGCTGCGCAACTACCGGCATTGTCGTTGTCAGTGTAAGCGGGGTACATTGACGTGTCCCCTTCTAACATGGGTGACTCAATAGGTTGGGCTCCATCTCGGCAGATTTGGGACCCTCCCTACATGCTGGATAACGTAGGATTCACCTGCGGCGGCTCGAAAATTACGGACGCACCTTGCACTATATAATATCTTCACAGTAAATATTTATAAAACTGTTGGGCAGGTTGCCCTCAAATAACATCGTAGATTTAGCGCAACTGTGATGAGCGCATGCGCTCAATCGTTGCGCTAGGTCATACATGATGATGACAGTTCAGACATGCGCAATGGGGTATGTGAGACGCTCAATGGAGCGCAATGGTCTCTGCGAGCGCCATTACCTGTTGAGGTAGGACCTTGATGTTCTTCATCTGGTATATTAAGTCACTGTTATTATTACATTTTTATAACAAGAGTTTTTCTGCACACACGTGTTGTATTTTATACTATTCGATCTACACAGAAGGATATTGTTTATGTATATATCCGAATCCATGGCACATGTCACTTTATGCACATGCACTTTGTTTATTTTTTTTGCACCTACATCAGATGTATTTAATCTAACAATGATTGGGATCACATTGTGATTGGTTGGTCATTTATGATATGCCTTTATATACCTTCATTTTCACTATTTCTATGCTTGAGGAAGGCTCATGTGAGCCAAAACATCGCAAGTTTGCCACTATATGGGTGAATAAAGTTTCTATTGTTTTTCACTACTATTGAGGTGTGCAGTCCAACTTTTTTTCATATATATATATATCAAAAGAATCCTGCAGTTTTTGCACTGGCCACTAAGCCACATTTCTTGACCTCCATGCCTGAGTTTTCAGGTCTTGTTTCATGTGGTAGGTGGTCTGGAGGGAACTCCTGCGTCCATACTTTGCAATTAATATTACCAATTTTGTACTTGAATATTCATCTCACTCTTGTTTGTCTTTGTTCCGTGTTATTTGATGTTTTCCATTGAAGCCTTTTTATGAAATTTTTTCTTCATTTTTTCTAAGCACTTGAAGGGGCTCTCATTGCAAAAACGTATCCCCAATCCACAGGATAAGGTAAGTGTCTGATCAGCGCAGGGGAAGGGAAACTTCCTGGTAGGTCGATGGCCAGAGGGCCGCCTGAGCCCTATTTACAGCTGTCAGGCTCAGCCTGGAAAGTCATGATCTGACGCTCCTAGACTTAATTAACTCTGGGAGCATCAAATACTTATGCATAAATGGTGGAATCAGGAACCCTCCACACCCCTGAATTCTATTATATTTTTATCCTGAGTAGGAGCACAGAACGTGGCAGCTTCTGGGGAGGTACAGTGCCTTGAAAAAATGTTCATACCTTTTGAACTTTTCCACATTTTTTCACGTTACACCCATAAACTTAAATATATTTTACTGGGATTTTATGTGATAGACCAACACAAAGTAGCAAGTATGTTTGAAGTAAAAGAAAATGATTTGTGGTTTTCAACATTTATAAAATAAATTTTATAAGGGTGGGTTCACACTAGCATTAGGGATTCCGTTATGGCTTTCTGGAATATAATGGAATCCATAAGACGGAAGGACGGATCCGTTCTTCTGCCCATAGACTTGTATTATGACGGAATGCAAAACGGAAGTCTTTAAAAGGCATTCCGTTTGCTTTCCGTCCTAATAGAAGTCTATGGGAAAGCATAGTGGATCCTTTCGACGGATCCATTTTGATTCCCATAGACTTCTATTTGGGCAGAAAGCAAACGGAATGCCTTTTAAATAGAGATGAGCGAACACCTGGAAGTTCGGGTTCGGGAAGTTCGGCCGCGCCCACGTCCCTTACTAGATGTTTTCCTCATTGTTACCGTTCACCAAGCACCACAATAAGAAAAAAAATATTTGGCCCAATGTATTGATTTCAAATTCAGGCCTTTTTTTACAGGCACCTAACACTATCTGCCTATTTGTTTATGTAGCGTATTACACTAATCCAGGCACAGCAGTAACCACTGATTTAGGGGAATATCTCTTTTAGGGCAAGTATTTAGGCCCTGGATGAAAGGTATCCTTTTATGGACAGATTTACACTTGGCCTGCAACAGCTGCAACACCAGATTCAGGGGATTGCTATTTTGGCAATTGAATTTCACCCCAGAACAAAATATATCCTTTGCAGGACACTATGAAACTTGGCCAGCCACAGCTGAAACCACTGATTTATGGTATTGCTATTTTGGCAATTGAATTTCACCCCAGAACAAAATATATGTTTTTGCGGACACTATGAAACTTGGCCAGCCACAGCTGAAACCACTGATTTATGGTATTGCTATTTTGGCAATTGAATTTCACCCCAGAACAAAATATATAATTTGCAGGACACTATGAAACTTGGCCAGCCACAGCTGTGACACCAGATTTATGGTATTGCTATTTTGGCAATTGAATTTCACCCCACAACAAAATATATGTTTTTGCGGACACTATTATAGTTTGCCAGCCAGTGCTGGGACACCAGATTTAGGGGATTGCTATTTTGACAATTGAATTTCACCACAGAAAATAATCTATCCTTTGCCAGACAGCAGACAGTATTTTACTTGGCTAGCCAAAGCTGGAACACCAGATTTAGGGGATTGGTATTTGGGCAATTGCTATCCTGAGTTTCTAGGGGTGACAATTAGCACAGCCAAGCCCCTGATGTAGCAAAAAAAAACTAGTATTGATGGATTGATGGACTTGGTGGCAGCTTGTTCTGGTGCACCACAAGTCACAAAATGGCCGCCGATCACCCCAGAAAATAAGTGACAGAAAAACGCTCTGTGCAGCCTAAAAACCAGTGAGCAAGTAACTAGCAGAAGTTCAATCATTCACAGCTGTAGATCGATCACTTCATTAGGTGCTTTTGCTGACTTTATCCCTGCCTATCTCGCCCTCACAGCAGCTGCGTCTCCCTACACTAATCAGAGCAGTGTGACGTGCGGCGCTACGTGACTCCAGCTTAAATAGAGGCTGGGTCACATGCTGCACTTGGCCAATCATAGCCATGCTATTAGTAGGCATGGCTGTGATGGGCTCTTAGGGCAAGAAGTAAAACGCTAGCTGATTGACTGCTGTGCAGACCTTCAGAAAGCGGGAAGTAGTCGCCGAACAACGAACCCGAACCCGAACTTTTTTGAAAATGTTCGGGTCCTGTTTCCTCAACACTACTTTTAAAGACTTCCGTTTTGCATTCCGTCATAATACAAGTCTATGGGCAGAAGAATGGATCCGTCCTTCCGTCTTATGGATTCCTTTATTTTCGTCATAACCATGTTATAACGGAAAGCCATAACGGAATCCCTAACGCTAGTGTGAACCCACCCTAATAAATAAAAATCTGAAAGTGTGGCGAGCATTTGTATTCTGCCCCCCTGAGCCAATACTTTGTAGGACCACCTTTCACTGCAATTGCCACTGTCTTTAGGGGTATGTCTCTACCAGCTTTGCATATCTATAGGTTTAAATTTTTGCCCATTCTTCTTTGCAAAATAGCTTGCACTCAGTCAAATTGGATGGAAAGCTTCTGTGAACAGCAATTTGCAAGTCTTGTTGCAGACTCTCAAAGGGATTTACTGTGGTTCTGGACTGTAACTGGGCCATTCTAACACATGAATGTGCTTAAATCTAAACCATTCCATTGCAGCTCTGGCTGGAGGTCTAGGGTCGTTGTCCGGCTGGAAGATAACCCTCCGCCCCAGTCTCAAGTCTTTTGCAGCCTCTACCAGGTTTTCCTCCAGGACTGTCCTGTATTTAGCTCCATCTATCTTCTCATCCACTCTGACCAGCTTCCCTGTCCCTGTTGAAAAAAAGTCTCCCCGCAACATGATGCTGCCACCACCATGTTTCACAGTAGGAATGGTGTGATCAGGGTGATGTGCAGTCTTAGTTTTCCCCCACAAATAGCATTTTACATTTAGGCTAAAACATTCCACTTTGGTCTCATCTGACCAGAGCACGTTCTTCCACATGTTTGCTGTGTCCCCTACATGGCTTGTGGCAACTGGACTTCTTATAGCTTGCTTTTAAAAATGGCTTTCTTCTTGCCACTCCATGAAGGGCAGATTTGTGGAGTACACGACTAATAGTTGTCCTGTGGACAGATTCTCCCTCCTGAGCTGTGAATCTCTGCAGCTCCTTCAGAGTGAACATGGGCCTCTTAGCTGCTTCTCTAATTGATAAAGACTCTGAGTCGAAACGTCCCTCTGTTATGATTAGTGATGAGCGGCATAGGCAATATTCGAACTCGTATCATTTCGCAAATTTTTGGCCAAATATTCGCCATTAATTAGCAAATTCGAGAATTCGTGATCTCTAGTCCTTATTTAGTTGATTGCCAAAATCGGCAATGTAATATATTCGCGATAAAAATTTGCGACTAGAATATTCACGATCAACACAAAGGGGTAGGAAAGTTTCCTATTGGTTGCTAGGGATGTTGCTAAGTGCCAAAATTCACAATATATTCACGATTAGAATATTCGCGATCAACACTATTCGCGATTACGAATATATAGCACTATTCTAAATATTCGCGAATTCTCAAAGTGACGATATTCGTGATTAAAATTCACGATTCGAATATTCGCGCTCAACAATAGTTATATAGTAAACTAGTGAATAAAGACACTCACTGTTTTTAAACTATAAGGAGTGCTGCAGTTTAGGTGGACGGCCATGTCTTGGCAGGTTTGCAGTTGTGCCATACGCCTTCCATTTTTAGATGATGGACAGTGCTCTGTGAGATGTTTAGAGGATATATTTTTTATAACCTAACCCTGCCTTTACAAACCTCTGAGGCCTTCAAAGAACAGTTATAGAAGACATTACACACCGGTGGACTACATTTACTAACTAGGTGACTTCCGAAGGCAGTTGGTCACTATGTAGTTAATTTAGGGGTATCAGAGTACAGGGGGCTGAATACAAATGCACCCATGCTTTCCAGATTTTTATTTATTAAAACTGTTGAAAACCATGTATAATTTTCTTTTCACTTCACACTTACTTGCTACATTGCATTGGTCTATGATAAAATCCCAATAAAATAGTAACATAGTAACAGTTTATAAGACTGAAAAAAGACATCCATCCATCCATCCAGTACAGCCTGTTAACCTGCAAATTGATCCATAGGAAGGCAAAAAACCTCATGAGGTGGAAGTGAATTTTCCTGATTTAAGGCTACTTTCACATTAGCGGCAGCCTTCTCCGGCAGGCTGTTCTGGTGGGTGAACAGCCTGCCAGATCCGAGCTACTGCTAGTGCACGCGTGCCATCGGAAGTCCGCTCTGGCCCCTTCACTATAATGGCCGCAGCACGACAAACATGCCGAGAGGAGGCTTGAATAAAACTATGACATGTCCCCTTGTCACAGTCCTGGGGATAAATAGATGATGGGAGAGATCTCTGTACTGACCCCTGATATATTTATACATAGTTATTAGATCTCCTCTCAGTCGTCTTTTTTCTAAACTAAGTAACCCTAATTTTGATAATCTTTCAGGGTACTGTAGTTGCCCCATTCCAGTTATTACTTTAGTTGCCCTCCTCTGAACCCTCTCCAGCTCTGCTATGTCTGCCTTGTTCACAGGAGCCCAGAACTGTACACAGTACTCCATGTGCAGTATGGTCTGACTAGTGATGTGTAAAGTGGAGCTGAACCCGAGTTCGATAAATGTTTTTTTACAGTACAAATTAATTTATGAAGTTATTGCGTGAAGTCTTGGCAGACTTCGCGAAGCAATGACTTTGGCTCATCGGACCCAATACATTCTAATACTGTACAGAGCTCCTGCTTTGTACAGTATTGGAACAAAGTTTTATGCAAATCCGAAGTCGATTCGCTCATCCCTAGTTCTCATCTCCACAATCTTATTGGCCTTGGCAGCAGCTGCCTGACACTGGTTTGCACAGCTTAGTTTGTTGTTTACTAGAATTCCTAGGTCCTTTTCCATGTCAGTGTTACCCAGTGTACTGGTGACTTGCATTAATTCTTCCCATGTGCATAACCTTACATTTGTTAGTGTTAAAGTGTAACCTCTTCAGACATGCCCGTTTTAATAGCTACATGCATTCCCCATGTAATACCAATTCTTGAACATCTATCCTTATAGCTCTATGTTGTGCCATTCCTTTATTATTTCTACTAGAAGTTCTGAATTAATTGCTATTAGCCTTCAGTAAGGGTACAGAGGGGTGGTAACCATTTGGGGTGTGTACCTGCACAGTAGGAAATTACAGCACTGATTGGATAGAGTAAGTCTGTGCAGGTACACCCCCGCAACTGGTTACCTCCCCTCTGTACCCTTATTGCAGTCTGCTACCAATTCATTCCCAACTTATAGTAGAAATAATAGAGGAATGGCACAACATAGAGCCATAAGGATAGATGGTCAAGAATTGTTATTACATGGGGAATGCATGAAGCTTTTAAATCAGGCATGTCCGGAGTGGTGACAGGTCCTCTTTAAACCTCATCTGCCATTTTTCTGCCCAAGCCTCCAATCTATCCAGATCCCTCTGTAGCAGTATATTGTCCTCTTCAGTGTTAATTACTTTACACAATTTAGTGTCATCTGCAAAAATAGATATTTTACTGTACAAGCCTTCTACAAGATCATTAATAAATATATTGAAGAGAACGGGGCTCAATACTGACCCCTGAGGTACCCCACTAGTGACAGTGACCCAATCTGAGTGTGTACCATTAATAACCACCCTCTGTTTTCTATTACTGAGACAGTTTCTTACCCACATACAGACATTTTCTCCCAATCCGAGCATTCTCATTTTATATACTAACTTTTTATGTGATACAGTGTCAAATGCTTTGCAGAAGTAAAAATATATGACACCCATTGATTCGCCGCTGTCAAGTCTAGAACTTCCATCCTCATAGAAACTGATTAAATTAGCTTGACAGGACCGATCGCTCATGAAGCCATGCTAATTATTGATTGTTAAACTTAACGGCCTATAGTTTCTAGACTCTGTTTTTGGCCCCATTTATAAAATTAGCACCACATTCGCTAAGCGCCAATCTTGTGGACCGCTCCCTGTCAGTATAAAGTCCTTAAATATCAGAAATAAAAGTCTGTCTATTTTATTGCATTATTATCTTAGGAGTGTATGCCATCTGGATCTGGTGATTTGTCTATTTTAATCTTTTTAAGACTCCTTTGCACTTCTTCTTGACTCAGACAATCTGATTTCATCTGACAGTTCATTTTCCTCAGTGAATACAGTGCAGAAAAAAAATATTTAATAGCTTCACTTTCTCATCATTGCTCTCTACAACTCCTCCCTTATCACTCTGAAGTGGGCCAATACTCTTTGGTTTAAACTTTTGACCATTTATATAATTGAAGAACATTTTAGGGTTGGTTTTACTCTCTTTGGCAATGAATCTCTCTGTCTTCAGCTTGAATGTATTTATCTGTCTTTTACGTATTCATTTTTTTTTCTTTATAGTTTTTCAAAGCTTCCTCACTACCCACCTGTTTTAGCAATTTAAATGCTGTTTTCTTTTTTACATTCATTGCTACCTTTACATTTCTATTTATCCACATTGTTGTTTTTTTTTTTTTTTGTTCCTCACCCTTTTATTCCCATAAGGTATGTACCTCTCACAATGACTTTTTAGAATACCTTTAAATATATATTTTGTGGCTGCATTCTTATTCCCGAGGACGTTGTCCCAGTTAGTGAGGCCAATGGCTTCTCTTAGCTGGTCAAATTGATCTTTTTGGAAGTTTCGTATTTTTGTGCCTCCCTGAAGAAACACTCTTAAATAACAATTGGAAAGTTATAATTTTATGGTCACTGTTTCCCAGGTGTCCCCCAACCTGCACATCTGTTGTTCTGTCAGGTCTATTGGTTAGTACTAAGTCCAGTATGGCCGTCCCTCTAGTCAGATCCTAAACCAGTTGGGAAAGGTAATTGTTTTAGTTATTGCCAAGAACCTTCTATAGGTTTTATTTTCCCAGTCTATATCTGGGTAGTTGAATTCCCCCATAATAACGGCCTCATTATGATCTGCCGCCTCATCTATTTCCCTTAGTAGTAGCTTTTCTGTGGACTCTGGTATATTGGGTGGCTTATAACTAACCCTTATCAGTATTTTATTAGTGTTTTTCCCTTCATGTATTTCTACCCACAGTGACTCCACATTTCCCTCACTTATATCTTCCCGGAGTGTGGGCTTTAGATGGGACTTTACATACAGGCAAACCTCTCCAGCTCCCCGTTTTTTACAGTCTTTTCTAAACAGGCTGTAATCTTGTATGTTAACCTCCTAGTCATAGGTATCATCCATGTCTCAGTTATTCCCACTATTTCATAGTCCTCTTCAGACAGTACTTAATCTAGTTCTAGTTTTATTAGTCATGCTTCTGGCATTAGTATACATACAATTAAGAGGTTTTTGGCTATTTTTTACTCTACACCTTTCTTTATGAACTGTTCTAGTCCCTCCCTACATTCAACCCTGTTCTATTACCTTGCCCCAGGTCACTATCTACACTATCTACCCCTCCTATAATGTAATTACCCTCCCCCTCATTCCCTAGTTTAAAGACCCCTCCAACCTTCTAGCCATCTTCTCCCCCAAAACAACTGCACCTTCCCCATTGAGATGCAGCCCATCCCTACGATAAAACCTGTAGCTGGCAGAGAAGATAGCCCAGTTCTCCGGGAACCCAAATCCCTCCTCTCTACAGCCGCTCTTTAGTCACTTGTTGAAATCCCTAATCTCCCGCTGCCTTTGTGGTGTGGCTTGTGGTACCGTATTTCAGAAAATACTACCTTTGATATCCTTGCCCTAGGCTTGCACCCTAAGTCCCTGAAATAATTTTAAGGCTGCTCCACCTACGTCTAACTTTGTCATTAGTTCTATTGTGGAACATGACCGCTGGGTCTTCACCAGGCCTTTCCAGTAATCTGTCAAACCGATCTATGATATGTTGAACTCAAGTGCCAGGAAGACAACACACAACACATAGGAAGACAACACATAGCCTTTAAAAACTGTCTAGACTATATAAAAATGTTTATTTTCAAACTAGAGATAAGAACATTCTGGATCAGGTCTATACTCATATATGGGGGGTTTATAAGGCTGTTTCTTTACCTGTTTCGTTTTTGTTTATCGGATCATATTTGAATAGAATTGATTCTCATAGGGAATAAAATTGTGCCATTAAGCTGGTCCTTGGGGCCAAACATCCCTAGGAGCGGATATTCAATCTCTCCAGCCCTGAAAGAGTGGCCATGAAGAACTATATTCATGATCGTCTACAGAAAGAGCACATCTGACGGTCTGTTTCTCTTGTAGGGCTTCTTTTTGTGGAGAAGAAAGAAGGTGACCTGCATCCTTGTATTCATCATAGGGAACTTTTTCAAATTACTGTTTGGAACCAGTACCCACTTCCTCTAATTCCTGATTTATTTAATCAAATTGTCAGGGCTGTGTAATGCCCCAGCTGTATTCCAGAACTTGGTCAACAACATCATTTGTGAATTCTGTAGAAGGAAGTGCCAAATTATAATGCCCCCCAATGAAGTGGGAAGTGCCCAGCAATTACAAATTGTAATAATTGGTGGTGCCCCAGTGGTGAGCCCCCCAGTGGATAGGCAATACATGTTTTTCAACAGATAACCCCTTTAAGGAACAGAATTTATATAATATAAACTGTTTAATGTGAACAGAAAATTTACCACAAGATCAAAGTAATATTTTATTGTTCTTCGTCATCAAACGTCTGAAGGCCATTTTTATATCTTTGTTTTGCAGGCTGTAGATTGCAGGATTTAACATGGGTGTTAATGCGGTATAAAACAACATGAGCAACTTGTCCGACTCTAGAGTGACCGATGAGGTAGGTCTCAGGTAGACACAGAACAATGTGACATAAAGGAGGGAAACTACAGTTATATGAGAAGAACATGTATAGAAGGTTTTATATCTGCCGGAGCTGGAGTGGATTCGGAGAACGGTCCTGATGATGAAGACGTAAGAAATAAGAGTGAGTGAGAAGGGCAAGACACCAACGAAAATCGACTCTACGTAAATTAAGTGTTCCATTTTGGAGGCCTTGTAGCAAAACAACTTCATGATAACCAAAAGATCACAGAAGAAGTGATTAATTTCATAGGATTTAAAGCAGTGGATGTCATAGATGATGAATATCGCTGGAATGACCTCAGAAAAACCAAGCACCCATGAAACTGTGGACAACACACAGCAGACTTTACTGTTCATGATCCTGACATAATGTAGAGGATGACAAACTGCCACATATCGATCATAACTCATAGCAGTCAAGAGCAAAAACTCACAGCAGAGAAGAGCTACGTAAAAATACATCTGTGCAATACAGGAGTGGAACGAAACACTTTTATCCCCAGATACATACATAGCCAATGTCTTATGCATGGTGACTGTACTGTAACAGATGTCCATGATGGAAAGGTGAGACAAGAAGTAATACATTGGAGTGTGCAACTGGCGGTCATGGCCGATTAGCAGTAAAATTGCTGCATTTCCACCTAGAATTATTAGATAAGCTACCAAAACCAAGAAGAAGATGGAAGTCTGCAGCTGAGGCAAGTCACTAATACCTTTCATGATAAAAAATGTCACCCATGTCTGATTTCTTTCTTCCATCTTATGGCCTGTTGATGAAATAAGATGTGATACAAAAGCTAGTGCCCATCAATACGGTACAATACTTTTAATAAGCATCCCTCCGTGTCAAAGGGTGTATTAAATTAACATAAAATATATGCAATGACAAAAAACAATTGTCGTGTACCTCGTAGATGATATGGAGCAACTGGGTTGATATGGATTTGGCTTGGGGCTAAACTCAGGAGCAGAGTCTAAGGAACTCCTTGGTATCCACCCTTAAATGGGGTAAAGGGTTAGTCCAGTTATATAAATTTATCCCATATCCACAGGATCAGTGGGGGTCCTACCATTGATTCCCCACCTACTGTATCACAAGAATGCCATATATTCAAAACTTCTTTCTTACTAATTGTCTTAACCTGCTCGTCCTCACTGAAACTTGGATTCAGCACTTGGCGGTGGCCTACAATTTTCACATAACCCCAGACCTGACAACAGACATGGTGGTAGAGAAGGTGTTCTTCTTTCCCCACAATATACTTTCCAGGTCATTCCCCCAGTACCATCACTGTCATTCCCATCTTTTGAGGTCCACACCCTCAGACTCTTTCATCCCCTCTCCCTCAGAGGTGCAGTTGTATATTGACCCCCTGGCTCACCCATCCAGTTCCTGGGTCACTTTGCTGCCTGGCTGCCACGCTTCTTGTCCTCAGAACTACCAACTCTTATTCTGGGCAACTTTAACATCCCAATTAAAAGCCCTATCTCTGTGTCTGCATCTCAGCTTCTATCTCTAATCTATCTTGGACTTTCACTGCTTTCAAACTCATAAAGACTTTAACACACTTTACTAACACTGACTTTATTAACTCTTCTTTCTCGCTCTCTGACCACATCCTTCTCTCCTTCACTGTCACAAGTCCTCATCCATCTCACCACACTCCTACCCACTCCTACATGCCATTGACACTAAGAAACTTACGGATTCTCTACCGTCATCCCTGTCCCCAATCTCCTTCCTCTCCAGTCCAGAACTGGCTGCAAAAGATTTTAGTGACAGATGCAGCCTCAGATGTAGCCTGGATTAAGTAGTGCCTCCTACACTTAGAACCTCCAAACAGAGACAAAAGCTACCCTGGCTTACACCTCAAACTCGCTTCGTTTAGTGATGGTCGAGAAGTGCCGAATGCCTATGGAGAAAAACTTGCGTCAGAAGACTTCTTCCATTATAAATTCATGTTGAAAACCTATAACTCTGCCCTTCACCTTGCCAAAAAGACCTATTTTACCATCCTGATCTCATTACTATCTAATAATCCGAAAAAACTCTTTTTCACTTTTCACTTCCTCCTTAGTCAAAAAGTTTAGCCGCCTAGTACAAACGTCTGTGCTGGAAATCTGGCCACCTACTTTAAAGAGAAAATTTAAAATATCCGTCAGGAAATCAGCTTCCAGCCTCTGAGTGTGATTGCTCCCTTTCCCACCCACATCTCCTCTGGCACAATCTCCACATTCAACCCAGTCAGAGAAGAAGAAGTCTCTAGGCTTCACTCTTCTTTTTGTCCTACCATATGCACTATTGACCCCATTTCCTCACACCTCCTGCAGTCTTTCTCCCCAGCTGTCACCACTCTTGTAACCAAAATTGAAACCAAAATTGTCACAATCTCTCTTTTCTGGCATTTTCCTCTCTACTTTCAAACATTCTTTCATAAGCCCATTATTGAAAAAACCTTCTCTTAACCTATTCTGCACAGTTACCAAAGACCTGTCTCTAATCTCCCCTTTATCTATAAACTCTACTCTCGCCTCATCCGCTATCTCTTTGTTAACTCTCTCCTTAATCCACTACAATCTGATTTTCGCACCCTACATTCTACAAAAACTGCCCTTACCAAAGTGACCAATTACCTCCTGACAGCTAAATGCAATGATGACTACTATTTACTAATTCTCCTCGATCTCTCTGCAGCAACCGACACTGTAGACCAATTGACCCCATTTCCTCACACCTCCTGCAGTCTTTCTCCCCAGCTGTCACCACTCTTGTAACCAAAATTGAAACCAAAATTGTCACAATCTCTCTTTTCTGGCATTTTCCTCTCTACTTTCAAACATTCTTTCATAAGCCCATTATTGAAAAAACCTTCTCTTAACCTATTCTGCACAGTTACCAAAGACCTGTCTCTAATCTCCCCTTTATCTATAAACTCTACTCTCGCCTCATCCGCTATCTCTTTGTTAACTCTCTCCTTAATCCACTACAATCTGATTTTCGCACCCTACATTCTACAAAAACTGCCCTTACCAAAGTGACCAATTACCTCCTGACAGCTAAATGCAATGATGACTACTATTTACTAATTCTCCTCGATCTCTCTGCAGCAACCGACACTGTAGACCACCATCTACTCCTCACCATGCTCCAATCTGCGGGCCTTAAAGGGGTTGTCTCACTTCAGCAAATGGCATTTATCATGTAGAGAATGTTACTACAAGGCACTTCCTAATGTATTGTGATTGTCCATATTGCTTCCTTTGCTGGCTGGATTCATTTTTCTATCACATTATACACTGCTCGCTTCCATGGTTACGACCACCCTGCAATCCATCAGTGGTGGTTGTGCTTACACAATATAGAAAAAAAGCACTATCCTATGTCGTTCCCATGGTCCTGGCCACCAGAGAGGCTTACACTTTTTCTATAGTGTGCAAGCATGACCAGCACTGATGGATTGCAACAAGCAATGTATAATGTCATGGAAAAATGAATCCGACCATCAAAGGAAGCAATATGGATAACAATAATACATTACTAAGTGGCTTGTATTAACTTTCTCTACATGATCAATGCCACTTACTGAAGTGAGACAACCCCTTTAAGTACATTGTTCTCTTTTGGTTTTCTTCCTTTGTCTCTGATGGATCTTTCAGTGTATCATTCGCTGGCTGCACCCCCCTTCTCTCCTTCTTCTTTGGTCCTCTCCTCTTTTCTGTCTACACAACCCTTACTGGAGAGACTATCAGCAGATTTGGTCTGCAGTACCATCTGTCTGCCAACGACACCCAACTATATACTTCTTCCTGGGCCATCACCCATGCTCAGGGGCGTAGCTAAAGGCTCATGGGCCCTGATGCAAGAGTTCAGCTTGGGCCCCCCTTCCCTCAGTGCTTTGTCTGCGGCACAAGTGTCTTTGCGCCCCTTCAGGCTCCTTGGCCCAGTAGCGACTGCTATCTCTGCACCCCTATAGCTATGCCCTGGCCCCTGCTGAAATATAAAACACCAATGCCAACAATGAAACTCAATCTTTCAACAACTGCTGGTGTTTTCTCCATCTACTAACCTACCTAAACCTGATATTTCCATCTCAGTGTGTGGCATCATCACCACCACCATCATCATCACGCCTAGGCAGCACACTTGCTGTCTTGGTGCTATGTTTGACACTGATCTTTCCTTTACCCCCTTTATTCAATCTCTTGTCTTCTCATGCCGTCTGCACCACTAAAAACATCCCTAGAATCCGCCCTTTTCTTACCATGGAAACAAAAAAGCTCTCATTGTTGGCCTGATCCATTCCCGTCTTGATTACTGCAGCTCATTACTAATTGGTCTCCCCTCACTAGACATTCCCCTCTCCAATCTATCCTGAATGCAGCTGCTCCGATGTCTCCATTCTGTGCCAGTCATTGAACTGGTTGCCGATACAGTACAAGATTCAATTTAAACTGCTCATTCTCACCCACAAAGATCTCCACAGTGCTGCACCCCTCTACATCTTTTTCTCATTTCTGTCTACCATCCTACCCATGCTCTCTGTTCAGCTAATGACTTACAACTGGCATCCACCATAATGCAAATCTCTCATTTCCATCTCCAAGACTTCTCTAGAGCTGCAGTTCTCTCGAATGCCGCACCCCAAATTAATTAGGTTAATTCAAAACATGTACAGTTTTAGGCGCTCCTTAAAAACACATCTTTTTAAGCTAGCCTATTGGATCCCCTGATTAAACCTTTCTCCATTCACCGCCCCCCCACCCCTTCAGAATTATTCCTCTGAACCTGATCCATCCCACCCCAATGCACTAAGAGGCGCTACAGATATTGGCTGGTAAAACCTACTCCAGTATTGTGTTAAAATGGCCAGACCATTGTACAAAACAAGCGCCTGTACCTCTTGTCTGACCCTCATCTCTTCATTATTTATTATTTAGCGTATACTGTGCCTGCCTCCATGCAGATTCATTCCGCTCAGATGGGTTCCCCACGTAACAGCCTCAAAGTCTCTTACTACCTGTAGCATAGAGTCAATGAGTTCCCTAGACTTCGTTTCACACCTTTAATTTTTTGTATATACAGCCCCCGTACATAGGCTTTCATCGTATCCCACACCGTCCCTATATCCGTTGACCCCACATTATCCCCAAAAAACGCTGTAATTAGTCCCCTGAGAAGCTCTTCCTCATCTAACAACTGAATCCAGAATTGATTAAGTTTCCAGAGGACCGGACGCCCCTTTCCCCATCCCTTAGAAGTTGTAACTCCATGCGAATGGGTAAATGGTCCGATATGCTACGCGGCAGGTACTCTAAAGAGGAGACATAGGCCGAAACCTCCAAGGACCCTATGGGCAGGTCTATTTTGGAAAGAGAATTGTGAGACGGGGAAAAGCAGGAATATTGGTGCACCTGGGGATACTGGATCCTCCACAAGTCATGAAGGTCCAGCTCTGGTAGTAACCTTGTCAATGAGGTCTCCGGAGTGCCTGCTGAAATTTGTCTAGTGCTGGATTTAGATATATGTTAAAATCACCCAATGTAAGTATAGGCACAGGAGGGTCATCACTTTATTTTATCACGTCACAAGAGTAAGGTGGTGGAATATATATAGCAATTAAAAGAAATGTATCTTATACATGGAGCAGTGTAGGCAGACATACCTGCCGTCAGGGTCAATGGCACTAGAATGACATTTAAAGGGGATCGCTCTATGAATGAGGATACTGAGCCCCCTAGAATGTGTAGAGAAGGTGGAGTGGTAGGCATGTGAGAACCATGGTTTATGCAGCAATCTCTGTGATTGCCTAGACAGGTGCGTTTCTATGAGACATAAAATAGCAGGTTGGTATTTCTGTACAGCCGTGAAGACTGCCTGACGTTTTGTGGTATCTCCCAGGCCTCTAACATTCCACACTACAATCTGAACCCTACCCGCCATCATATAGGAAAGTACATAAATGTAAGGGATATGCTTCCATATAGGACACCGTGTTCCCATCTCTCAGATAGAAATATGTAGAAGTCGTGTTTCTGCATTTTCCCACCCAGTGCAAACATCTAACAAAAAACACCCAACAAAAAATGCTCCAATCGTCCCACTCAGGGAACATGAGGCACAGAAATTTCCTGAAGCCAGCAAAAATAGAGAACATCCGTTATAGCATATCCTTAGTAATATTCTACTACGTAGCAAGGCTACAATATGCAAAGAAGAAAATACCCGTTAAGTCGAGCCCTGAGCAGCAACAGGACTTGTATATCAGGCGGCATTTAAATAATATAGCCAACGTGTATAGACAGCTAGTCTAACAGCAAAAGCCAAGAAAAAAAAGTGGAGAAAAATGGAAGACCTATATACTTCATATTCTAGTTCTTACCTGTCCTGAGGATTCCTGGCTTCCTGGCTGCTCCAGTCAGTGCCCGTTGCCGCTTCTGCCGACTTCCGTGCTCATGGAGCGTCCCCATCCATGGGAAAATCTCTATATACTAAAATGTACTGTCGGATTTGAGGAATTACGTTGAAATCGCAATGCGATTAATTCAAGTTATATTAATCGCATTGCGATTACAACTTAGCACTGCTATCTTACATAGGCTAGAATTAACGAATATGGAATATAGTATGCACTAGCAGTGCTAAGTTGAAATCGCAATGCGAATACTTTAAGTTAAATTAATCGCATTGCGATTTCAACTTAGCACTGCTGCTATATTCCATATTCGTTAACCGTTAATTCTAGCAAGCTGACCCATTATAAACCCAGCTCTAAGTTGAAATCGCAATGCGATTAATATAACTTGAATTAATCGCATTGCGATTTCAACGTAATTCCTCAAATCCGACGGTACATTTTAGTATATGGAGACGTTCCCATGGTGATGGGGACGCTCCATGAGCACAGAAGTTATGGTTGGCTTGGTAGAATTAGCGAGGATGACGAATATGACGAATGTATTCGTCATATTCCTCAAAACGAAGATAGCAGTATTCTACATCTTCGTTTTAGCTACCTATTCGTCAACTTCGCTAATTCTAGCAATCATCAAATAGGAAGGTTGACTATAGCAGACAGCTGTGTTAAATTCAGCTATGCGATTTTTTTTTTTAATACAATAATTATATTACTTGATATGATAATATTATTATAAGTATTCTATTTATTAAAAAAAAATCGCATAACGAATTTAACACAGCTGTCTATAGTCAACCTTCCTATTTGATTGCTAGAATTAGCGAAGTTGACGAATAGGTTGCTAAAGCGAAGATGTAGAATACTTCGTTATCTTCGTTTTGAAGAATATGACGAATACATTCGTCATATTCGTCATCCTCGCTAATTCTAGATATGAAACCAATAGGAAAGTAGCCTTAAGTACAAATCGCAATATGCGATTATTTAAATCGCATGTTAATCGCGATAACTAGAAAAAATGACGAATATTCGATTTCGACGAATATGAAACGAATATTCATTCGAATATTCGCGAATTTCGTCGAAATCTGAACTTGGACCTGAACTTCAGAACATAAGCCTGGTTCAGCTCAACACTATGTGAGACATAGAAGAGGTAGAATACTCATCGCTATGCCCCGTCGGGTAATTCAGTCCCCTCAACTAGAGTCCAAGTTTAGAGAATCAGTCCTCCCAGTCATCCGGTCTCAGCAGGTTCACGCAGGGAGTTTTCGTTCCTCCAGCGACTACTCGCAGTCTGCAAAGGTAAGGCATGGAGTATTGCACATTTTTCATTCTCAAGCGTCTTTTAACATCCAGGATTTTTGCCCATCATCTTTGGACTTCTGCTGAGAAATCGGGAAAGATGGAGACTTTATGGCCATTGAGGAGCAGGTCTGTATTATCTCTTGCTTTTGCGTACGATAGTGTCCCTATCTTGAAAGTGCAAGATTCTGAGCAAAGTCGGTCTGGGGGAGAGGTGGCGGATGGAACGGCACTCTGTGAGCTCGTTCTATTGCATATAATGGAGATAGAGAGTCCTGTCCGAATTTAGCTTTAAACCACTCTTCAAAGAACCGAACAGCATTAACCATTTCCACCTTCTCAGGGACTCCCACTAAGCGGAGGTTGTTGCAACGGCACCTGTTCTCCAAGTCCTCCGTTTTGTTAATGAGAAGAGTGATATTATGGATGAGTTTGGCCAGGTCGCGTTTTACCGGAGGTACTTGATCCTCCAGCAGGTCCGCTCTTTCTTCCACTCCAGCAACCCTCTCATTGATCTTTTGGATGTCTTGTCTGATTAAAAAAAAACTCTTTTATAGTTGCCGGGTATGCCGGGTGCTGACGCCGGCCCTGCTGTTGACATATCCTCTGGATAGGTCATCAGTATCTGATCGGTGGGGATCCAGAACCCGGGATCTGTTTGAGAAGGTACCAGTGCTCCTGAGAGCTCCACTGCCTTCTCCATGGTCACCAAGAACAGTGCCATACAATGTATAGTGGCTGTGCTCGGTATCGCAGCTCAGCCCCCACTTCAATGGACCTGAGCTACACCTAGGCCACTTGACCGATGAATGTGTTGTCACTCGACCTAGGGAAAGTAGCGAGAAGGCCGCAGCGCTACTGTGAGCACTGCTGCCTTCTCAAAAAGCTGATCGGCGGGGGTCCCAGGTGTTGGACCCCCACTGATCCAGAGGATCGGCCATCAGTATTAACATCTCAGAAATCCCGTTTAAGACTCAATCTATTTGATCCTACTTTCCCCAATGACACAAGTGGAATGTAAATCTGACAGATACTATCTTTTCAATCTGCGTACAATCACATCGTACATGTAGGGCGCTGGTGGACGTGACTTAAGGACCAGCACAGTACATGTACGGCGGGCTGATCGGGCGGATGCAGGTGCTGCGCCCACCCGATCAGCAACAGGGGTCTGGCAGTCACTGACAGCCGGGTCCCTGCTGCATACGCCAGCATCGGTGTTGAAAACACTGATACCGGCATATTAACCCCTTGTATGCCACAGTCAAAGCTGACCGCAGTATGCACGGGGTTTGAGGAGGGTACGGGTGCCCTCCGCTTCCCCATCGGGTCCCCGCACTGGGACAAAAAAAAGATAAAGTAAAAAAAAAAAGTTAAAAAACTGTTTTCCATAATAAAAAAATAAATATTTCAAGTAAAAAAAAAACGCCCCTCTCCCAAAATAAAACACATAAAAACAAAAAAAAAGGTGTATGTCCCCCAGAATAGTACCAATCTAACTGTTACCTCATGCCGCAAAAAATAAACCCCTACCTAAGACAATCGCCCAAAAAGTAAGAAAAACTATGGCTCTCAGACTATGGAGACACTAAAACATGATTTATTTTGTTTCAAAAATGAAATGATATTATTGTGTAAAACTTTAATTATTTAAAAAAGTATACATATTAGGTATTGCCACATCCATAACGACCTGCTCTATAACAATATCACATGACCTAACCCTTCAGGTGAACACAGTCAAAAAAATAAAATAAAGTCTGTCCTAAAAAAACATTTTTTTGTCACCTTACATCACTAAAAGTGTAACACCAAGCGATCAAAAAGACATATGCCCCCCAAAATAGTACCAATCTAAGCGTCACCTTATTCTGCAAAAAATGATCCCCTACCTAAGACAATCGCCCAAAACATATAAATAAACTATGGCTCTAAGACTATGGAGACACAAAAACATCATTTTGTCTTTGTTTCAAAAATGCTTTCATTGTGTTAAATGTAAAAAATATAAAAAAGTAGATATATTATGTATCACCGCATCCTGCTCTATAAAAATACCACATGACCTAACCCCTCATGTAAACACCGTCAAAAAAATTTAACGAAAACGATGTCAAAAAAGCAATTTTTTGTCACCTTACATCACAAAAAGTGTAATAGCAAGCGATCAAAAAGTCATATGCACCCCTAAAATAGTGCCAATCAAACCAAATCTCATCCCACAAAAATGATACCCTACCTAAGACAGTCACCCAAAAAATAAAAAAAACTATGGCTCTCAGACTATGGAGACACTAAAACATGATTTTTTTTTGTTTCAAAAATGATATTATTGCGTAAAACTTAAATAAATAAGATAAAGTATACATATTAGGTATTTCCATGTCCGTAACAACCTGCTGTATATAAATATCACATAAACTAACCCCTCAGGTGGACACAGTAAAAAAAAAAACTTACATCACAAAAAGTATAATACCAAGCAATCAAAAAGTCATATGCACCCTAAGATAGTACAAATTAAACCATCATCTCATCCTGAATAAAATGAGCCCCTACATAAGACAGTCGCCCCAAAAAACCCTATGGCTTTCATATTTGGTATTGTCTCATCCGTAACAACCTGTTTTAATAAATAATAAAAAAATAGCACATGATCTAACCTGTCAGATGGACGTTGTAGATAAAAAAAATAAAAACGGTGCCAAAACAGCTATTTTTTGTTACCTTGTCTGACAAAAAGTGTAAAATAGAGCAACCAAAAATAATATGTATCCTAAAAAGTACCAACAACACTGCCACCTTATCCTGTAGTTTCCAAAATAGGGTCACTTTTTTTTTTTTTACTGTTTCTACTCTAGAGGTCTTCAAATATGACATGGCAACTTAAAATTATCCCAGTGAAATCTGCCCTCCAAAAAGCATATGGCGTTTCTTTCCTTCTGCGTGCTGCCGTGTGCCCGTACAGCAGTTTACGACCACATATGGAGTGTTTATGTAAACTACAGAATCAGGGTAATAAATATTGAGTTTTGTTTGGCTGTTAACCTTTGCTTTGTTATTGGAAAAAATGGATCAAAATGGAAAATCTGCCAAAAAAGTGAAATTGTGAAATTTCATCTACATATTCCTTTAATTCTTGTGGAACACCTAAAGGGTTAACAAAGTTTGTAAAATCAGTTTTGAATACAATGAGGGGTGTAGTTTCTAGAATTGGGTCATTTTTGGGTGGTTTCTATTATGTAAGCCTCACAAAGTGACTTCAGACCTGAACTGGTCCTTAAAAAGTGGGTTTTGAAAATTTTCTAAAAAATTTCAAGATTTGCTTCTAAACTTCTAAGCCTTGTAACGTTCCCAAAAAATTAAAATAACATTTTAATCACTTTTATATGAGGCATCACTATCTGTTTTAAAAGTAGAGAAATAGAAAATTTGAAAGCTGAGAATTTTTCAATATTTTTTGTAAATTTGGTATTTAAAAAAAAAAAAAAATGAAAAATATTGACTGAAATGTACCACTATCATGAAGTACAATGTGTCACGAGAAAACAATCTCAGAATGGCTTTGATAAGTAAAAGCTTTCCAAAGTTATTACCACATAAAGTGACACATGTCAGATTTCCAAAAAAGGTGAAAAATGGCAGGGTCCTGACGGGGTTAAAGGGAATTTGTCACAAGTTTTACGCTGCCCTGCTAATTTGATCCGACTGCTGACTCAGCCAATTTACTAAAATCTGTATTGAACAGTCCCAGCACTTAGCTCAGATTTTAGCAACACGGCTCACTCCATTTAAGTAAGTGACCAGGTCTTTTGTTAAGGGTAGCCATCACCATTTTAGGATGTCTTCAGATAGGGCGGAATAAAACTGCTGATGGATTCCCTTTAATGTAAATTGTATTGTGACATATCTCTGTAGAGATTCATCTATAAATATAATTCCCTTTTGAAACACAATATTGGCTTATCACAATGGAACACAGCCTATAGTGTGCATCTATTCATTTATTAAACACAGTAAAATAACATTAAAACACATGCTCGTTTCTATATGAAATGTATATTGTTGTTAGAATAAGGCTACATGCACACGACAGTGGTTTTTTGCTGTCCGCAAATCAGGATCCGCAAAAAAAACTGATGGTCCATCAGTTTTTTTTGGAGGATTCCTTTGTTTTCACAGATCCCCTGTAATAAATGCCTATCCTCGTCTGCAAATAAAAAAAAAAAAGGACATGCGCTACTTTTTTTGCTGAAGGGAAACACGGACAATGGACGCGGAACACAAACGGATAAACTGTCAGCATTTTTTTGCTGACCCATTGAAATTAATGGCTTCCTTTCCGCAAAAAAAAACAGAAGCTGAGAAAAACAACTGTCATGTGCATGTAGCCTTATCCACATTAAGGCTATATGCACACGACAGTTGTTTTTTGCTGTCCGCAAATCGGGATCAGCAAAAAAAACTGATGGTCCATCAGTTTTTTTTGGAGGATTCCTTTGTTTTCACAGATCCCCTGTAATAAATGCCTATCCTCGTCCGCAAATGAGAAAAAAGTAGGACATGCACTACTTTTTTTGCTGAAGGGAAACACGGACAACGGACGCGGAACACACACGGATGAACTGTCAGCATTTTTTTGCTGACCCATTGAAATGAATGGGTTCCTGTCCTATCCGCAAAAAAAACTGAAACGGAAGCTGAGAAAAACAACTGTCGTGTGCATTTAGCCTTAGGCCTCATGCACACGGCGGTTGTTGTGGTCCATGTCCGAGCTGCATATTTTGCGGCTAGGGCGCGGACACCTTCACTTCAATGGGGCCACAAAAGATGCGGACAGCACTCTGTGTGCTGTCCGCATCCGTTGCTCCGTTTCGTGCCCCCGCAAAAAAAATAGAGCATGTCCTATTCTTGTCTGTTTTGCGGACAAGAATAGGCATTTCTATAATGGGCCGCGTTCCGTTCCGCAAATTGTGAAACGGAACGAGGAGCATCTTTCGTGTTTTGCGGATCCGCGGTTTGCGGACCGCAAAACACCAATGGTCGTGTGCATGTAGCCTAAGGCCTCTTGCACACGAACGTTTTTTTTTTATCAGTGTTTTACTGTCCGTTTTTAACGGATCCGTATTTCCGTTTTTTGCTTCCGTTTTGTTTCCGTTTCGGTTCCGTTGTTCCGTTCCGTTTTTCCGTTTGGCATATACAGTATGCAGTAATAACATAGAAAAAATTGGGCTGGTCTTAACATTTTCAATAGGTGGTTCCGCAAAAAACGGAATGGATACGGAAGACATACGGATGCACTTCAGTATGCTTTCCGTTTTTTTTGCAGACCCATTGACTTGAATGGAGCCACTGACCGTGATTTGCGGACAAGAATAGGACATGGTCTATATTTAAGGGTCCATTCACACGTCCGTTTTTTGCGGATCCTATTTTCCAAGAATTCTTTCCGTTTGTCATCCGTTTTTTGCGGATCCGCAAAAAAAAACGGATAGAAGAATACATTTTCCTATTCCAATAAAGTTTTATCCGCAATTTTCGGATTAGAATAGGACATGTTTTATTTTTTGACGGACACTATGTACTGAGAAAATTATGCGGACAGCACACTTTGTGCTGTCCGCATATTTTATAGACCCATTGAAAATCAATGGGTCCGAATTCTGTCCGCAACTATTCCGAAAAATCGGGATCAGATGCGGAGCTAAACAACGGACGTGTGAATGGACCCTTAACGGAACAGAAAAAACGGAAAAACGGAAACGGAATGCATACGGAGACACTTCAGTATTTTTTGCAGACCCATTGAAGTGAATGGTTCAGTATACTGTCAGTATACTGAACTGAAAAAACTGCCAGTATACGGTCCGCAAAAAACGTTCATGTGCAAGGGGCCTAATACTAATAGCCTCTTTACACTGCCCGATGATTTGTATGGACACTCGACAGAAATAATCTGCCAGTGTAAGGCCTCATGCACACAAACATTTATTTTTTCCGTTTACGTTCCGTTTTTGCGTTACGTATACGGACCGTATAGGGAACCATTCATTTCAATGGATCTGCAAAAAAAAAAAAAATTAAAGATACTCCATATGCCTTCCGTTTCCGTATTTCCATTTTTACGTTCCGTTCAAAGATAGAACATGTCCTATTGTCCGCATAACGGACAAGGATAGTACTGTTCTATCAGGGGCCAGCTGTTCTGTTCCTCAAAAAACGCAATGCACACGGACATCATCCGTATTTTTGCGGATCCGTTTTTTGCAGACCGCAAAATACTGAAAAAGCCATACGGTCGTGTGCAATAGGCCTAAAGGTGCCGCTGATTACCCAATGAATGAGCTAAATTCTCGTTCAGGTCATAGGATAACTTGCCAGTCGCAGATCCTGATTAGTGATGAGCGACATAGGCAATATTTTGCGAAGTTTTGGTCGAATATTCAGCATAAATTCGCATATTCGAGAATTTGTGATCTTTAGTCATTATTTACTTGATTGCAAAAAATCGTCAATGTAATATATTCGCGATAAAAATTCGCAATTAGAATATTCGCGATCAACACTAACACTGGGTTCAGACCTGAGCGTTTTGAAGCCTAGCGTTTTTGGTGCGTTCAAGACTAGCATATAGGCGCGTTTTTTCAAGCGTTTTGGTAAATAGTGTAGGCGCGTTTGACGCGCGTTTATGAGATTGACTGCATAGTTGGCCAATGACCAATGATATAGTTTGGCCAATCTGAGTGCTTTAGAGGTGTGACATTCCATGGTGACTGATTCAGCATGTTGCAAACTTTGTAAAACGCGCATCCATAGGCGCGTTTTACGCTGCACAAACGCCCGAACAACACGCCTATGGCGTTTCCCATTGAAGTCTATTGGAACCAAACGCTGGATAAACGCCCGAATTAACGCGAACATACTTGCCTATGCGTCGGACGTTTATAGGCGCCTACGAACGCGCATAAAAACGCGCAAGTGTGAACCACCCTCATTGGAATGCATGGTTCCTTTACTGTTGTGCGTTTTTATGTGCGTTCAAAAGCGGCGTTTTACGCGAAAGTGTGAACTGAGTGTAAGGGGTAGGCAACTTTCCTATTGGTTGCTAGGGATGTTGCCGATATTTGCGATAAATTCACGATTAGAATATTTACGGTCAACAGCACTATATATAGCACTATATTCGAAATATTAACGAATTCTCAAAGTGGCGTTATTCGCGATTAAAATTTGCAATTCGAATATTCGTGCTCAACACTAATCCTGATGTCTAAACAGTCTGTGCGGCTAAGGCCTCTTGCACACGAACGTATTTTTTTTGCAGTGTTTTGCTGTCCGTTTATAACGGATCCGTTTTTCAGTTTTTTGCTTCCGTTTTGTTTCCGTTTCGGTTCCGTTGTTCCGTTCCGTTTTTCCGTTTGGCATATACAGTATACATTAATTCCATAATGAAAATTGGGCTGGTCTTAAAATTTTCAATAGATTGTTCAGCAAAAACGGAACGGATACGGAAGACATATGGATGCCTTTCCGTATGCTTTCCGTTTTTTTTGCGGACCCATTGACTTGAATGGAGCCACTGAACGTGATTTGCGGACAAGAATAGGACATGGTCTATATTTTAGGCCCCATTCACACGTCCGCAATTCTGTTCTGCATTTTGCGGAACGGAATTGCAGACCCATTAGTTTCAATGGGGACAGACGATGTCCCGGCCGGGTCCGCAATTGCGGATCCGCACTTCCGGGTCCGCAATTGCGTTCCCGAAAAAAATAGAACATGTCCTATTCTTGTCCGCAATTGTGGACAAGAAAAGGCATTTTCTATGAGAGTGCCGGCGATGTGCGGTCCGCAAATTGCGGAACGCACATTGCCGGTTTCCGTGTTTTGCGGATCCGCGGATCCGCAAAACACACACGGACGTGTGAATGGACCCTAAACGGAACAGAAAAACGGAAAAACGGAAACGGAAGGCATACGGAGACACTTCAGTATTTTTTGTAGATCCATTAAAGTGAATGGTTCAGTATACTGTCAGTATACTGAACTGAAAAAACTGCCAGTATACGGTCCGTAAAATACTGTCGTGTGCAAGGAGCCTAACAATTATTGTGTATGGGGATGAGCGATGGCACAAGCGATCGCTGTTCTCCATAGTATGGAGGAGATCATGTAAATGCAACGGTCTCCTTCACTGACCAGCAGGAGATTGTCGGGAGGGAACGCTTCTCGTCGGTCATTGTAGAATTGTGACCTCACAGTAGGGCGCAGTCTGTACATTCAGGCACCCATGTATGAATGAAGCACAGCGTTTGTGACATCGCAGTGGGGCACAGCTTATAAATGTACATTTATCAATGGAATCCACATGTTGTAAAAGCACAGGAAAGCAAAATTCACATGAACTTACTGTTCTGCCCTCACAATACAGGACAATCTGTAAATGTAGTATTGTGAGAACGCAACAGCACAAAGCTTACCGCAGGTTCATCTGTGAAAGATACAGTTTTATGACAGCACAATAGAGAACAGCCTATTAATATTTTTTTTCCGTTTACGTTACGTTTTTTGCGTTCCGTATATGGAACCATTCATTTCAATGGATCCGCAAAAAAAAGCGGAAGATACTCCGTATGCCTCCTGTGTCCGTATTTCAGTATTTCCGTTCCGTTCAAAGATAGAGCATGTCCTATTATTGTCCGCATAACAGACAAGGATAGTACTGTTCTATCAGGGGCCAGCTGTTCCGTGCCGCAAAAAACGGAATGCCCCCGGACGTCATCCGTATTTTTTGCTGATCTGTTTTTTGTGGACCGCAAAGTTACAGTTTCCATGTCTGATCAGCAAAAAACGGATCAAATACGGAAACCATACAGACATGTTTTGTGCAATAACGGAACGGAAGAGGACTTAAATCAGAGAAAAAAAACCTCATAAGCGGAACATCGGATCAGTGAAAAACAACGGTCGTGTGCATGAGCCCTTAGGCCTCTTTCACATGACCGTATGTATTTTGCGGTCCATTTTTCACGGATCAGTTGTTCCATTTTTTGTTTCCATAGTGTTTACGTTTCTGTTCCGTATTTCCGTAAAAAATCTCCTGTATGTTCTCCGAATCTAATCTGTTTTTTGCGGATCGCAAACAGAAACATAAAATTTGTAATCATTAGGGTCCATTCACACGTCCGTAGTGTATTCTGGATCCGCAGATTGTGGATCCACAATACATTCAGCCGGCACCCCCATAGAACTGCCTATTCTTGTCCGCAATTGCGGACAAGAACAGGACATGTTCTATTTTTTTCCAGAGCCGCGGACCGGAAGTTCGGGGGCATGGATCCGCAAAAAACGGATGACAAACGGATGCGTCCTATATGCTTTCCATATTTTTTGCAGACCCATTCACTTGAATAGAGGCACGGAACGTTATTTGCGGACAATAATAGGACAAGTTCTATCATTTAGCGGAACAGATATATGGAAATACGGAAAAGGAATGCATACGGAGTACATTCCGTTTTTTTTTGCGGAACCATTGAGATGAATGGTTCCGCATACGGACCACAAACGGAAACTGCAAAAACGGAACGGAAAAGGAAAAAAATGTTCTTGTGCAAGAGGTCTTATTGATTTCTGATGTATATATATACACTGTATCTAATGTAACATTGTGACTAACTTTGCAACCATTCTATGTTTTATTGTCCTCAACATCCATTTAAAATGAGAAGTGCAGCCACACGAGGAAGCCGGACCGTGTGGCCTTACCTATACTTTGTTTCTAAAGCTCCTTGGTGTGTCCATGACAGCAAACAAACCCGTGCAGTCTGATTCTGCAGCCATAGCCTCTTCTATCTGTCCTTTACTTCTTGCTAACCGACCAAATATACAGTATGTTACTGTACCATAAATTAGGGGACACATGGAAGGAAATAGGACGGCAGGATTAGACTATACAGTGCTTGTTCTATGTTAGGCTACTTTCACACTCGCGTTTTGGGCGGATCCGTCATGGATCTGCAAAAACGGATCAGTTGCAACAATACAACCGCATGCATCCGTCATGAACGGATCCGTTTGTATTATCTGTAACATAGCCAAGACGGATCCGTCATGAACTCCATTGAAAGTCAATGGGAGACGGATCCGTTTTCTATTGTGCCACATTGTGTCAGAGAAAACGGATCTGTCCCCAGTGACTTAGGCCTCTTTCACACGACCGTATGGCTTTTTCAGTGTTTTGCGTGCTTTTTTATCAGATCCGTTTTTCGTTTTTTGTTTCCGTTTCGGTTCCGTTTTTCCGTGTGGCATATACAGTATACAGTAATTACATTGGAAAAATTGGGCTGGGCTTAAAATTGTCAATAGATGGTTCCAACAAAAAACGGATACGGAAGACATATGGATGCATTTCCGTATGCGTTCCGTTTTTTTTGCGGACCCATTGACTTGAATGGAGCCACGGATCGTGATTTGCAGGCAATAATAGGACATGTTCTATCTTTGCACGGAACGGAAAAACGGTAATACGGAAACGGAATGCACACGGAAACACTTCAGTTTTTTTTGCGGACCCGTTGAAATGAATTGGTCCATTTACGGAACCATCAAAAATCGCCCGTGCACTCGCAAAAAAAACGTTCGTGTGCAAGAGGCCTTACATTGTGTGCTAGGACATGTGGCTCAGCTTCGTCGGGAGACTGATCGGAGGCAAAACTGATGCATTCTGAGCGGATCCTTTTCCATTCAGAACGCATTAGGGCAAAACTGATCAGTTTTGGACCGCTTGTGAGTGCCCATGATGACGGATCTCGCAAACGGAAAGCCAAAACGCCAGTGTGAAAGTAGCCTTACCATCAGGATGTATAGGTCTGAGCAGTAGGTGACAAATTTAAAAAAATAAATAAAGATCTATTACAAAGTCGCTTTATTTTTTATTTTAGAGGTGTCAGTACGGAAAATTATATGCAAAGGTGCAATTGAATAAAAAACACACAGATAAGATACTGTAAACCTTCAGCTACTGCGGCAGTCTTGCTTAGCTGGAGCACACTGCTCAGTACGCTCTGCAGGGCACATAAGGCTGTACGCACACCTGTTATTTTTGCAGCAGTTCTGTTGCAGTTTTTGACACATTTTTTATTCCTTTTTTTTAAAATTACAGTAAAATATTTTACTGTAATTTGAACAAAAACAATAAAAAAACACATCATTACAGAAAATAAACACATAAAATGTCATGTAAATACAGCTTAAGCACTATTGTAGTACAGTACATTCAAAGGCATGGGTTAAGGAGGATGAGAGGGCTAAATGTAAATGTATTTTTACCCATTCTTAGCTGTCAGGTCTATTTTGTAAGGTACAATCGTATTTTTTGTGGGACGAATTATACTTCACTGACTGCCTATCGGGATTAAATTCCCAAATCAAAAAGTTAAATAAAAAAATGTGTTAAAATAAATTCACAAAACAAAAATGTTTCAGATTTAAATCAGACAGTGACTATTATATAACAAGATATTATGCCATGGTATCTACCTTAGAGTGTAATATAGGGAGGAGAAAGTGTTACCTGCTCTGCCAGTGCCAAGAGCTGCTCTACAGTCCATCTCCGATTATTTATGATAGTAGGGCATTCCCAGAGAAAAATCTCAAAGGAAATTGTGACTCGAAAGGATAAATCCCTGGATGAATAACAGTCCTCCAAACATGATTTCATCAGTTTTCTCAAAACTGCACCAACTCAAGAGAAACTGTTTTAACTTTTTGGAGCAGGGAAACTCTGTAGCCTGGACATTTGCCTATTTTCCCTATGCAAAGATATAAACCCCCTACTTTATTTCACTTAAAAGGGTTGACTTGTGTTGCCTAAGGCCTCATGCACACGACCGTAAAAAAAACGGATGACGTTCCGTATGGCATCCGTTTTTTTGCGGATCCATTGTAATAATGCTTATCCTTGTTTGCAAACTAGAAAAAAAGGACATGCTCTTGCGGAACGTAAAAAAGGACATACGGAAACGCATCCGTGTTGCATCCGTGATTTTCACAGACCCATAGACTATAATGGACGTGATGGATCCGTGAACACGGACAAAATAGGACATGCATCCGTGCTAAAAAACTGATGTCTGAATACACATTAAAATAAATGGGGAGAACGCGTACAGCACGCGTCCGTGAAACACTGACGTGTGAATGAGGCTTTAGGGTACTTTCACACTTGCGGCAGAGTGTTCCGGCAAGCAGTTCCGTCGCCGGAACACACTGCCGGATCCGGCAATCTGGATGTAAACTGAAAACATTTTGAGACGGATCCGGATCCGTCTCACAAATTTATTGCAAGAATGGACCCATCTCTCCGCTTATCATGTGGATAGACGGATCCGTTTTGTATTTTTTTTCAGTTTTAAGGGTCTGCGCATGTGCATACCGGAAGGACAGATCCGTCCGTCAGGTATTTCTTAATGCCGGACCTGGCACTAATACATTCCTATAAATTAAAGCTGGATCCGGCATTCCGCATGTGTTCCGGCATTTTGGACGGAGATAAAACCGCAGCATGCTGCGGTATTTCCTCCGTCCAAAACGACTGACAGTGACTGAACTGATGCATCCTGAACAGATTTCTATCCATTCAGAATGCATTGGGATAAAACTGATTAGTTCTTTTCCGGTATTGAGCCCCGACAACGGAACTCAATGCCTGAAAAGTTTGCCGCAAGTGTGAAAATAGCCTTACTCTGGGTTCACACCTGAGCGTTTCTGAGACGCGCGTTTTACGCGCTTTTTGTCGAGCGGCATACGCGCATTCGTGACTCTGGAGACCAATTGAAAAAGGCATATCTACACTTTAACGCGTGTTAAACACGCGTTTTACGCGCATTTTACACGCGTTCCCATTGAAGTCTATGGGTGCAAACGTGCGACAAAACGCCCCAAAGAAGCTCAAGAATTTCTTTGAGCGTAGGGCGTTTTACAGTGTGTTCAAACGCGCTGTAAAATGCTCAGGTGAGAACCATGCCCATAGGGAAACATGAGTTTTCTCCTGTTGAGCGTTTTACAGCCCGTTCGAAGGCGCTGCAAAATGCGCAAGTGTGAACTGAGGGTTAGGGTTTAAAGAAGAGTATGTTTTGGAGGGAAAAAGCCAGACTTGTTTACCACCAAACTCAGACAGACTGACCTTTTGAATGTCTGATTTTAGCTATTTTGTTTTGTCTGGAAACTTGTTTTTGTCTGGAAAAACTGCTGTGTCAATACCATTGAGTATCATTGAAGCTCTAATGTAGGTCTATGACAGACGGGAGTGGTAACTTTGTAATTGTTTGTGCTGAGTTTCTCCACTTCATTTCTCCCACTAGAAGGTTGTAGTCTAGCTAGACATAGTATATAAGGAGAGCAGTCAGAGCCCCTAGTGTTCTGCAGTTAGGGAACAGTGCTTGGAAGAAGAGACTCTGACTACTTGAGTGACTAGAAGAAGTTGCTGAGTCGGGGATACTCTGCCACAGACTCTGGATCACCAGCCTTTGACCACAGTACCAGCCTTCTGAAGAGAGTGAGGGACAGCTAGCTCAGGCCTTTCCTCAGCATTAAACCCTTTTTCTGCCAGAGAGGAGACTGGAGAAGCCAGTTCTATGCCTCGTCTGTATTGTTTTGTACCTGATTTTCTCCAGTAAAGAAGCACACTAGTTTACTGCAGACCCTGACTCTCTGGACTTATTTCCCATTGGGGTGCATCACGCCTTACCATCCCTTCCGGAGAGCAGCAACACGTGGTGACACCTTGACAGTGTACAGGTGACCCAGCGTAGCATTAGGGCCACCCTAAACCCAGCAACTGCACAGACATATGGACTACAGGAACTCATACACACATAATGGAGATTGGGCACACCTCCCTAATGGATACTTGGACAAGGCATAATGGGACATGTGGTTATCAGAGCTACTGCCTGCAGAGACAATCTGGGCTTATCTATTCAGAGCAAGGTGTCATGGGGAAAATAGTAGAGCATTGTTTTTATATGGGCTAGGTTGGTGGATAGAAATGACTCATGTGTCCGTAAGAGATCCTTGAATGTGGTCTACTCACGTCATTAATAGCTGGTAGATGCAAGGTCCAAAGTCTCAACTCTTTGACTAGCATCTACTGCATTGGTCAGCAACTTTCGGCATTCCAGGTGTTGTAAAACTAAATTTCCCAGCATGTTCCATTCATTTCAATGAGAGCTCTGAGAAGAGCAGAGCAAGTATGCATGCTGTAGTTTCACAACACCTGGAGTGCCGGAGGTTGTCTACCCCTAATCTACTGCATATTTGGCCTATCAACCCACATATTGAGATAGTCTATCCTCAGGATAGGTCATGAATATGAGATCGGTGGAGTCCGACTCCAGGCACCATGATGATCCGGTGAGCACTGTGGCTTTCTCACAGCTTACCAAGCAAAGCACTGTGCAATATATAGTGTCTGGGTTTGGTATCATAGCTCAACCCTATTCACTTGAAAGGGAATGAGCTGCACATGACTGATGTATGGTGACATCCCTGGCCTAGGAAGAGGCCTAAGTGCTCACAGAGCTCCTCTGCTTATAGAAACAGCTGATGTCAGGGGCTCTAAGTCTTGGAACCCTACCGATCTGAAATTGATGACCTACTCTGGGTACAGGCCATTAAGAACCCTGAGAACCCCTTTAAGTAAACTCCTTACCTCACTACTTACCCATTGTTCTAATGCAAGTGACAAAAATACACAGATGAAATAAAGAAGAAGGGGCACATTTATTGAGACTGGCGTTTTAGACGCAGGCCTCTCTATAACTTTGGCGCATCCAGCTCCAGTTCTAAATGTAAGACAGATTCCGAACTGTCTTACGTTTATACCATTTTCTATGCCTAAAACAGACGTAGAAAATGATGAATGAGACGGACCTGCTGGCCCGTCCCCTTCCCCACACACAGCACGCCCACAATTTTAGACCTGGCGTGAGCGGGGCGAAGTCGCAGATGACAGGACAATTTACTGTTGCGCCGCCATCTGCGCCTGAAATACGCCTAATTTAGAGCGGGTTTGGGTATTCCGTTATAGGTTCCGTTTATAACTGAATATAGCGGAATTCGTAAGACGGAATGCAAATTGTAAGCCTTTAGGAGGCATTCCGTTTTGATCTGTTACAATAGAAGTCTATGGGCAAGCATAACGAATCCGTCTGCTTTCAGTTATGCTTGCCCATAGACTTCTATTAGGACGAACAAAAGGCTCCATTGTGCATTCCGTCTTACGAATTCCATTATATCCCATTATAAACTGAACCTATAATGGAATACCGTAACGCAAGTGCGAACTCGTCCTTAGGCGTATTTCAGTATACTGAATGACCCCTTAAAAGCTTGTTTGATAATTTTTCACTAAGGAAGTGAGGTTTGGGAATTATTCACTAATTTTCATCTTTATCGCTACTATTTGACCGTTGATTGATTTATGTCATTGGTACGCTAATGTAATACTATGACAAGTATTTGTTATGCATTTTATGATTGTAGTTTATGATGTTGCCATCACTCCCCTCCTCAAAACAAGACCTAGTTCGGTTTCTTACACATACTGCCTAATGGATGTTCTACATATCAACCCTAAAGTGGAACCCACATGTAAGGGTCCCTATTTAGAATCCCCAACTGTTTGCCTGTTGTCTACACTGGCGAAGCACCTTACTCTCTGTGCTGCTGAATGCCGGGGCCTTGCCTGCCATCACACATACACTAATGATTACTGTGTGTGCTGGCAGGTGAGGCCTGGACTGTAATGGACCGCGGAGTCTGTCATTCATTAGCGCCCAGGCGTCATTCCCCGGCCTGTGCCCTCCCCAGCAGCAGGTGTGATCCACTGACATAATCGTGCCTGCTGGGCTGATTAGGAGCATGCTCAGGCTATGGATTATCCCCCAGCCAGTGCCCTTACCTCGCCAGCTCACAACATCGCAGCTGCTGCTGGAAAGAGCATGATTTTCTGTGTTCATCAGGTGAACAGGGTGAGGTGAGTATTTCTTTTTTTATTTTATTACCCCCACAAGGGCAGCACTACTCTAAAAGGAATGCACTAAGGGGGCATCACTGCTGTATGGAGGCACTAAGGCCTCTTTCACACGAGAGTGACGGATTAGGTCCGGATGCGCACTGTTCAGTGAAACTCGCACCATTTTGCAAGCAAGTTCAGTAACTTTTGTCTACGATTGCGTTCAGTTGTTCAGTTTTTTCGCTTGGGTGCAATGCATTTTAATGCGATTTTCACGCGCGTGATAAAAAACGGAATGTTTACAAACAACATCTCCTAGCAACCATCAGTGAAAAACACAATGCATCTGCACTTGCTTCCGGATGTAATGCGTTTTTCACTGAAGCCCCATTCACTTCTATGGGGCCAGGGCTGCGTAAAAAACGCAGAATATAGAACATGCTGCGTTTTTCACACAGTGCAGAACTGATGCGTGAGAAAAACATGTACACATACCCATTGAAATGAATGGATCAAGATTCAGTGCGGGTACTATGCGTTCACTTCATGCATTGCACCCGCGTGGAAAACTCGCTCGTGTGAAAGGGGCCTAAGGAGCCTAACCTATGCAACAAAAAAAGCGGCTGAAGAGGACAATAGATTGGATTAGAACAACTAAACAAAACTTTTGGATTGATCCCCCTCCTTCCTTAGCGGTCTGCTCTTCACCTCTAATGACACCAAATCCCAAACTGCGCTATCTAATTCTCTCACACATGCAAAAATAGAAATAAAATTAATAAATAGATTCAATTTCACAAAATATCCCACATAATTTTCTGCATAACTCTCTTCTGAACAACTCCTTAACCGTTTCAAGACACAGTCTATTTATATATTTTCATTTTTGTTTTTTCTTCCTCACCCTCCAAGAGCTATCATTTTTCTTTTCAGTTTTCTGTTCCCATATTAGGACTTGTTTTTGGCAACACAAGTTATATTTTTCAATGACGCCATTTAATTGACCATAGATTGTATTGAAAAAAGTGAAGAAGAAATCCTTTAGGGGTGAAATTGGAAAAAATTACAATTCTGCCAATTTTTTGGGCGAAGGGGTTTCATTCACTGTGTCCTAAAAATGATCTGACAACCTAATTCTACGGTTACAGCAATATCAAATTTACTTAGTTTAGTTTCTAATTTAGTTTCTATTCTGTTTTACTGTCATATCGTATATCTGCTATCGGACCCGCCGACTCCCTGAAGCTTCTTTGTGGCGGTTCCAGCCACTGGTCTTCTGGCTTGTCTTCCCAAGCATGCCGCTGTCCCTCCCAGCTGGCTAGGCCTTTCCTTTGAGCATGAACTTATGCTCCCTTCAGCTCTTAAAGGGCTAGTGCGCGTACCCCAATCGGTTAAAACAATGAATAACAACTTTATCCTGCTTGATCCTGCAAAGGTGCTATAATCTGATTGTCTGCCTATGTACTAACTTCTGCCTGCCCTGACCTTTTGACTCTTTCACAGATTTTCCGAAACTCTGTCTTTTGCGGAATGGACATACAGATGCGGAAAGCCACATATTTGTTCCGTGTTCTCTCCACAACTGTATGTATCTCGGTTCTGCAGATGATGGAATATGTCCTATTCTTGGCAGAAAATGCAGACCACGGACTGCATCGGACATGTTGAAGTCAATGAGTCCATCACAAATACTGATGCATCTAGATAGTTAGATAGATACAGTATATTAAATATGTCTACTAAGTACAGAGCTGTCATCAAAGGGGTTGTCTCTTTACAAAGACTTATCCTCAATCCAAAGGAAATGTGTCTGACCAGCGAGGGAACAACTGCGAGCCCCCTTGACGATCATGAGAATGGGGACCCTTTACTACCCCATTTAAATGGAGGTAGTCACACATGAGTGCTGCCAATCCATTAAACTGTACAACCATAGCCAAAATGTTTGTGGACTGTCACAAATTTTGGTTTTCACTAGTTTGCTTCTTCAGTTTTTATGGTGGCAATTTACATTTAATGAAGAGTGATCAGATGAATTGCACTTAATTGCCAAGTCATTTCTTGCTATGAATATTAACTCACAAAACCACAATTTTCCACTTTCAGCCCTGCCACAAAATGACCTGTTAACATCATTTCAGAGATCGTCTCATTAGCAAGGGAGAAAGTAATAATGAGGACAGGTCAGCTGATATTACTCTGATTGAATTAGAAGAGCAGACTGTTTTCTTTAAAAGGGAAGGGGAGCTTGAAATCATTGTCTTCTTCTGTTAACCATGGTTACCACCAAGGAAACACATGCAGTCATCATTGTTTGGCATCAAAAGGTCTTCACAGGCAAGGGCATTGCTGCTTGTAAGATTGTACCTAAATCACTTTATCGTAACATCAAGTAGAGGGGTTCAATTGCTGTGAAGAAGACTTCAGTAAACCCGAGAAAGTCTAGAAAGTGCCAGAACTGACTCCTAAAGAGCATTGAGCTATGGGTTTAGATCACTACCAGTACAAGGTTTACTCAGGAATGGCAGCAGGCAGGTGTGATGGAATCTGCCAAAGCAGTGAGGCGAAGGCTTTTGGTGGATGGGCTGGTGTCAAGAAGGGTAGCAAAGAAACCACAAGGACAGACTATTTTGCAGGACTTGAACTGCAGAGGATCGGGGTTAAAGTTATTTCCTCTGATAAAGCCCCCTTCAGATTGTTTGGCCCATCTGGCAAAATAATTATCTGGAAAAGAAAAGGTTAGTGCTGCAATGAGTCCTGTGTCAGGCCAACAGTAAAGTATTCTGAGATCATTCATCTGTGGGATTGCTTTTCATTCAAAGAAGGAAGGTCCATTCAGGGTATATAGAGCCAAGTAACACAGGCAAGTGCTGTACTTGGCTGTTTCTTTTGGCCTCATAGACAATGAATAAATTGAATGACAGAGTGTCTTTCTGCTCTTAAACTCCTCCTCACTGAGTTCATACAGACTAGAGAAACCAGCGGGGGCATGAATACCCCATTCTAGGGATCGGTCGTGCCCCAGTGATGAGTCTCTCCAGTGATTAGACATTTATCACCTATCCTGTGAATAGGCAATAAAAATGTTTTTCATCAGATGACCTCTTTAAGGAACATAATTCATATCATAAAAACTGGTTAATGTGAGCAGAAAATTTACCACAAGATCAAAGTAATATTTTATTTTTCATCATACGTCTGAAGGCCATTTTTATATCTTTGTTTTTCAGGCTGTAGATTACAGGATTTAACATGGGCGTTAATGCGGTATAAAACAACATAAGCATCTTTTCAGAATCTAGAGTGACCGATGAGGTGGGTTTCAGGTAAATACAGAATAATGTCACATAAAGGAGGGAAACCACAGTTATATGAGAAGAACATGTATAGAAGGTTTTATATCTGCCGGAGCTGGAGTGGATTTGGAGAATGGTCCTGATGATGAAGACGTAAGAAGTAAGGGTGAGTGAGAAGGGCAAGACACCAACGAAAATTGACTCTATGTAAATTACGTGTTCCATGTTGAAGGTCTTGTAGCAAAGCAGCTTCATGATAACCAAAAGATCACAGAAGAAGTGATTGATTTCATTAGATTTAAAGCAGCGGATGTTATAGGTAACTAATGTCACTGGAACACCCCCGCAAAAACCAAGGACCAATGAAACTGTGGACAACACAGAGCAGACTTTGCTGTTCATGATCATGACATAATGTAGAGGGTTACAAACCGCCACATATCGATCATAACTCATAGCGGTCAACATAAAAAACTCACAGCAGAGAAGAGCTACGTAAAAATACATCTGTGCTATGCAGGAGTGGAACGAAACACTTTTATCCCCAGATACATACATAGCCAATGTCTTATGCATGGTGACTGTACTGTAACAGATGTCTAGGATAGAAAGGTGAGACAAGAAGGAATACATTGGAGTGTGCAACTGGCAGTCATGGCAGATTAGCAATAAAATTGCTGCATTTCCAATAAGAATTGTTAAATAAGTAACCAAAACCAAGAAGAAGATAGAAGTCTGCATCTGAGGTAAGTCACTAATACCTTTCAAGACGAAAAAGTCTACCCATGTCTGATTTCTTTCTTCCATATTTTGGCCTGTTGATGAAATAAGATGTGATGCAAAAGCTAATAGCTATAAACACTTTACAAAAGCAACAGTAACCACAAAACCTAAAAGAACAGTGTGCTGAATATGGGAATGTTTTATACCTCTAGATCTGCTTGACTATTGACCCGGATTTCAAATCGAATCCAAAGAAGCGGAATTCAATCAAAATTTCAGGATAAATTTTATTCGCCGTGAAGCCGAATTTCCTCGTGCTTCATGGTAGAGAATCTATTTAACCTGAAATAGTTAAAAAAAAAAAAATCATACCTACCACCTCCATTTGCTTGCAACGGGCCAGCTGCAGCCATTTTGATTGAAGATCTGGGCTGAAATCCTGTGCGTAGCAACGTATGTCGGCCCATCACTAGCAAATGGAAGTGGTAAGTATGATTTTTTTTTCTGTTAACTTTACACTGTTTTTACTCTCAGATGCCAAGATTATTTATGAATGTGGCATCAGAGGGGTACAGTGATGTCATTGCACCCGCTACTTACAAAAAAATTCACTTTGTGGCAAAGTAATTCTTCACAAAGCACATTTTTTTTGTAGAATTTGTCGAAGCATCCGAATCGAATTTTCCAAACCTTCGGTCATCTCTAGTTGTGTCTAGTGAAGTTGTAGTGATGGAACATTATAGAAATTGCTCAGGATTCAAATACATGTTAACATTCTCCCAAAAACTGATCTTTAAGTTCTGCCTTATATTGCAGCTTAGCTCCATTAGAGTACGTAGGCAGAAAATCAGTGTCACACACAAGTCATGGACCAGTTGGAGTGCTGTTTTTGGAAGTAATCATTAGGGTTTTCTTAATTACACTCTTACAAATCACTCAATCACTTTTTCTAGCCATTCTTCTGCTTTTAACATCGGAGGATATTTCACCTAGCTTTACCTTTAACTACTTCCCACATGGAAATCCCTCAAGCTCATCAACATTTTGTCACGATGTAAAGGGAGGGGAGGAACACCAGAAAGACAACAGAAGGAAAAAGACCACTAGGCCTAAAGGCTTAGAAAAAGGGAAATGGTCACCACCTGTGTAAACCCTAAACCGCACCCTGCCTCCTGTCAGCATGAATAGACCCTAAAGGTGGGAGTACTCATACACCGTAAACCTAGGCCCTGGTAACCCTGAATAGCCCTAGGAGTAGTCACAGGGTCTGAAAATACTGGTTCCTTCCCAGATGAACAAACCAATGTCTCCCTGAGGCCTCCTTAACAAAAGCAAATGGGAACAGCAAAATACAAGGAGAAGTACACTTATCTTCAATACAAAATGGATGAGCAGGAACTCAGATGAGGATAACACACACCAGCTTTTCCAACGCCAGGCAGAGAATATCAACCCTATGGTATTAAGTGTCCAGACTAACTAGAGGAGCAGTAATGACCACAAGCTACACCTGACACAAGAGGTGTGGTCATTACCAACAACAACACTGAAATACGTGAAAACAGAGAGGCTGTCAGATAACCTCCCATTCAGCCAGTCTCTCAGATCTTCTAACCTCTGCTATGGGAGAGACAGTACCCCCCCTTCTACGGGGGACCTCCGGACACCCAGGACCGACCTTATCTATATGAGCCCTGTGAAATGCTTTCACAAGGCGACTAGCCATAACGTCGGCCGCTGGAAACCACATTCTCTCCTCTGGACCATAACCATTCCAGTGAATGAGGTACTGAAGGGATCTACGGAGATTTCGTGAGTCCACTATCCTGGCGATTTGAAATTCAAGATTACCGTCCACCATGACAGGAGCGGGAGGATGACGGTTCAGCAGGTTCAACATATCTCTTCAGCAATGATTTGTGGAAAACATTTCCCAAATTCTTTTTAATTTTAAATTATTTTGAATTTTCCACCAAATAGATGGCAAGAAAGAGGAAAATCCTTTCCACTTCAGGTATACCAGAAGTCTCTGTACCAGAAAGTGTGCCAAACTGCGGATGGAACCCATATGCCCCAAAAAACAACGACTCTTCAGTGGACTCCTGCCTACGGTTATTTATGGCAAACTCGGCCAAAGACAAAAATGAAGACCATGCCTCCTGATTCTCTGATACAAAGCATCTCAAATAAGTCTCCAGATTCTGGTTAGTATGTTCAGTCTGTCCGTTTGACTGAGGATGAAAGGCCAAAGAGAAGGACCTTTAGCCAAACTCTCGGTGATATATTTTCACATGGCTGCTCTTTCGGGTTCAGAAAGATTATACAACCGAGACTTGGACAACCTATCTTTGGGGACAAGGTTGACGGGACAATCATACTCCTGATGTGGAGGTAACTCCTGATCTCAACTTTCAGAAAAATCTGAAATAAACAAAGGTAAAACTTTAGTGGTTACAACAGAAAGCAATGTACTAAGACAGTTGTCTATGCAATAATCACTCCAATCAAGAATCTGTCTCGCTTGCCAATTGAAGGTAGGATTATGTTTGCTTAACCATGATAAACCTAGCACCAAGAGAGCAGGCAGACACTTCAGCCCAAAATACGAAATGAATTCTTGATGAAAATCATCTACTTTAAATGGATGTCCTGCACCATTTGTGACAAACATTTGTGTGTGAGTGGAGCGGAATCAATTGTAAACACTGAAATATTTTTGTCTAATGCACTTGTTGTCAACCCATGCATACGGACGAACTGACCATCAACTAGGTTAACCCCTGCCCCACTGTCAATAAACACTTCAATTCCCAAAGTTTTGGAATCTAGCGCCACCTCGGCGGACAGGAGAAATTGGGTACTACTGGCAAATGACAAAAGTAAATCCTCAGATTCCCCACCACCACCACCAAAAGTGAGATGAGGATTAAACATTATTTTTTTTATTTTTTACCTTGATGCTGAATATAAGGACACACATTAACAAAATGTCCCCTTTTTCCACAGAAAAAGCAGAGTCTCTTCTCAAGCCTAAAGTTCTTATCACCAGTTCCAGGGGTAGCTCCCACCAGCTACATTGGTTTGTCACCAGGCATGAACTCAAGTGTCTCTCTACCCAGAGTGTCTGAGGGGCCCTCCACCTTATATGATAGTATATCCTGAGAATGAGGACCCTTAGATCTCTCCCTCAGGCGTCTATCAATACATACAGCAAGGGACATGACCGCTTCCAATGACCCAGGGTATTCGTGAAACGGCAACGCGTCCTTTAGGCTCTCGGATAACCCTTGACAGAATTGACTATGGAGAGCTAGATCATTTCACTCCGTATCTGTAGCCCATCTCCTAAATTCAGAGCAATACGTCTCCACAGATCTCTCTCCCTGCCGTAAGCCACGCAACTTAGTCTCAGCCAGGGAGTTCTGATCTGGGTCATCATAGATAAGACCTAGAGCTCTGAAAAATTTATCTACTGACCGGAGGGACTGAGATCCGGTCAGCAACAAAAAAGACTGAGCATCACCTTTTAGTGATGAAATGATTATACCCACTCTTTGACTCTAGTCCCCAGAATAGTTAGGACGTAGTTTAAAATATAATTTGCACGACTCCCTGAACCGAATAAATTTGTCACTTACCCTGGAAAATCTATCCGTGAGAGCGACCTTAGGTTCAGGACAGGCCCGCTGCCAGAACCCGCCGCCTGTGCTCTCTGAGACGGTCGTGCGGAGGTTAGCTACCTCCAATGACAGCCTCTGCAGTTGTTTGGCCAGTGCAGAAATAGTATCCATCGCTGCACTGACACAAACAAAATTGTGTTTTTTTCGACGATTGATAATGTCATGATGTAAGGGGGGGGGGGGGCGGGGCAGGAACACCAGAAAGACAAAAGAAGGAAAAAGACCAGTAAAGGCTTAGGAAAAGGGAAACGCTCACCACCTGTGTAAACCTTAAACCTCACCCTGACCCATGTCAGTATGAATAGACCCTGAAGGTGGGAATACTCATACACCATAAACCTAGGCCCTGGTAACCCTGAATAGCACTAGGAGTAGTGACAGGGACTGAAAATACTGGTTCTTTCCTAGATGAACGAATCAACGTCTCCCTAGTAAACAACAAGCAAATGGGAAAAAAACAAATTCAAGGAGAAGTACACTTATCTTCAATTGAAAATGGATGAGCAGGAACTCAGATGAGGACAACACACCAGCTCTTCCAACACTAAGCAGAGAATATCAACCACTTGGTATAAAGTGTGAGTCCAGACTAAATAGAGGAGCAGTAATGACCACAAGCTACACCTGACACAAGAGGTGTGGTCATTACGAACAACAACACTGCAATATGTGAAAATAGAGAGGCTGTCAGATAACCTCATGTGCAGCCAGTCTCTCAGATCTTCTAATCTCTGCCTTGGGAGGGACCGTGACACATTTGTTGTATATGCTCTCTAGAATCCACGGACTGTGTGCGACAAACTACCCTACATTGATGAGTTCTTTCTTACAAATTCTGTTACCTTCTGGCTCTCACTGAAACTTGGATTCAGCAACCTGACACTGCCTCCCCTTCTGCTCTATCTTATGGATGACATATATTGTTCTCATACCCCAGAACTAAGAACATACAAGGTGGTGCAAATGGCATGCTTCTTTCCCTACAATACACTTTCCATGTTATTATTCCATTTTTCGAGATACAGACCCTCAGAGTCCTTCCATTCTTTCTCCCTCAGAGTTGCAGTTGGGTACTTACTACCCAGTTCCTTGATCACTTTCCTGCATGGCTTCCACATAACCTGTCCTCCGAGTCACCAACTCTCATTTTAGGCAACTTTAGCATCCCATAAACCGCTATATCATCTTGTTTGCCTGCCAACTTCTGTCTCCAAACTCATTGCCTTTCACAACTTTCTACCTCTCAGATGCATAAAAACACTCAACCTGCTCTTCTTCCAGTGCTGCCCGGTCTGTCTCTTTACTAACTCTTCTCTTCTGCTATCTTACCACAACCTTCTCTCATTCTCCATCAACAATTCTCATTCATGTCAGCAAACTACTTCTCCATCACAAATTCAGAAATGTTCATGCAATTGACCATCATATATTTATAAACACTCTACAGTTATCATTGTCAAAAAATGTTTTCTCTCTCGTGTCATGAGCTGGCTACAAAACACTATATCACACCCTGCTGAGCACCCTGGATGAAGTAGTTCCCTCTACACTCATACTGTCCATACATAGAAGAAAACAACCTTGGCACACATCTCAAACGTGTTGTCTCCAGTGATGCTCCATTAGTGCTGAACGTCTATGAAGAAAAACTCATACATCGGAAGATTTCCTTCTATACAAACTGATGCTGAGACTTATAACTCTGCCCTTCATCTTGCTAAACAGCTTGATTTCACAACTCTGATCTACTCTATATCCAAAAATTGGGGGGAAAAAACATTGACTCTTTTCACTCCATTCTCAATCCTAAAGTGTAGGCGCCTATCACGGATCTCTGTGCTGAAGATCTGAACATCTATTAAAAGAGAAAATTGAAAACATCCGACATAAAATTGGCTCCCAGTCACTAAGTATCATTCCCTTCCCTACTGCACCTCCCCTGGTTCATTTTCCACATTTGACACAGGCACAGAAGAAGTCTCCAGGCTCCTGTCTTCTTCTTGCCCTACCAAATGCACCTCTGATCCTCTTCTCCCACACCTCCTCCAATGTTTTTCCTCAGTTGTTATTATTTAACTAAAATCTTCAACCTCTCTCTTATGCTATCTTCACCTGCACTTTAAACATTCAGTCATAACCCCATTATTAAAAAACCTCTCTTGACCCATCCAGTTGTCAAAAGATTTATAAAACAAAAAGGGCTTTATATAAAAAGAAAGGATAAAAGAAAAATTATCAAAAGTTATTGATCCTGCCGAGGAGAGGTGGACATAAATTAACACCTTTGAGCTCGTTTATCAAGAATTTTAATTATTGTGTGCAATTAGTAAAGAACAAGGTACCATTGTCTATGCAAATATCTATATGAATTTATTATACAAAAGTGCTTGATACAAATCAATAATAATGCAAAGACAAATATTAAAACAAATGTAAGACTTAATACCAAAATGCTAAATACATAGTAATAATATAAAACAAATACAAGTGTCACAAGATAGTTCTGACACAACACAATCAACACCAATGCCAGCGTGTCACCTATTTGTACCTCAATCAGCAAAAATACAATACAAATACTTGGCTTACAATTTAGAATATATGCTCCAATCAATCCAATCGTGTCGGAGGGTGTGCACTTATGGCAATAACCTATGAGATCATACATTACCTAAAATGCTTTGTGGCAAATAGTGTAGTGTAATGATACCTGCCTGTAGGTGGCACTGTTGGGTAATCTATTAATGTGAAACTTTTAAGAGTTAATTTTTATAAGTCTGACATCATTTTGTGTTATATACATTTGACCTCTGCAACTTAAATCAGAGAGGAGAGATAGATCCTGACATCTAAACCAATTAAAACCTAGATGTCCCGAAACTAGTATGACAGTTATGATGCCATAAATCTACCATGTAGATAACAAATGTATGGGTTTTGTGTTTCACAGGTGCTTATCTCTGAGAATAACACAGCCTCTCTGAACGAGATCTCATTGACACTGTTTGGCTATATCCTAGGAATATACATATTCTTCTAGTGAAACATACACAAGATAATATATGCATCAATGCCTTGTTATATTATGGGGCAATATAAAACAATATATATGTAACTTATTGATTAGCTCATGCTAAAAACTAAATAAGGTCCATTATATGAATAAAATAAGCAGACATTACTTTTGTCTCATTAATAAACATCATTATAACTGTATGCCAGATGTGTCTCTGGATACAACCTTATCTTCAGTAGTACCTCCACCCTTGTAATGAGGTAAAATTAAACCCTCAGATAGGCACACATCTGCCAGGAAGTACCTTATATTCCACTCTACATGAAGGCTCATACAAGAGGGTGAATATAAGTTCAACATGGCTTCTTATAGGCCATGAATACACATTATAACTAGAATAATCATATATAAATGTTTACACTTACGAAAAAGCACGACACAGTGCAACTAACTACAGATCTGTCTCTAATCGCCCCTTCATCTCTAAACTTTTGCAGTGCCTGGTCTGCTCTCTCCACATCCAATACCTCTCTGTTAACTGTCTTCTAGACCACTTACAATCTTGTTTCCAACCTCTACATTGACCGCAAAATACATATGGTTGTGTGCATCAGCCCGAATACTGTCCAGAAGTATTCCTATCGTCAGCTTCTTGTCAGCTCCTCCAACACAGATGTCCTAGACTTCCACACATTCAGCATGGAGCAAATAAATCAGGTAGCAGAGGTTCTAAAATAAAGGAGGCAAAAGACGAATAGTGCAGACTGCCAGGGAAAATGTAAAAACCACAGGATTTATTCTCCATACTCACAAAAGCAGCATTAAAATATATTAAAATACATTATATCATAAATCACTATTTGTCCTATGTCTCCTTTACTTCAGAACCTCTGCTACCTTACTTGTTTGCTCCATGCTAAATGTGTGGAAGTCTAGGACAAAGGATGAGTGAACTTCTGTTTTCAAGTTCGGCGTACAAGGTTCGGGTTCTCTAAGAATTCATAACGAAATTCTTAGATAACCCGAACCTTGTACGCTGAACTTGAAAACAGAAGTTCACTCATCCCTGTGTAGGACATCTGTGCTGAAGGAGCTGACAAGATGCTGAAGAAAGAAATACTTTTGGACAATATAATTTAATTTTGGGCTGCTAAAGGTGACCATGTCACCTCATATATCCTGTTCTGGTGGTGGTGAGTCCATCTAGTTTCTGACCTGCTATTTGCTGAGCGTATAAGCTTATTTAGGACATTGCAGTTTTTGACAATCTGTAGTTTTTACTGACCTTGGTGTGTCCATGACAGCAAGCAGACCCGTGCAGTCTGATTCTGCAGCCATACCCTCTGCTATCTGTCCTTTACTTCTTGCTAACCGACCAAATGCACAGTATAAATTATGGGCCACATGAAAGGAAACAGGACTGCAGGATTAGGCCTCATGGACACCACCGTAAGCACTTTGGGGTCTGCAAAACCCATATCTGTAAAATATATTTGACGTCCATGTGACATTCGTGTCGCATTTGTTTTTAGTTTTTTTTTCCGGACCCATTGACTTGACACTTGGCATATTCTATCTCTTTGAGGAATGGACATACGAATGTGGAAAGCACATGGATGATGACACGTGAATGTCTGTTCTGCAAACCTCTAGATGTCCTATACTTGTCCGCAAAATGTAGACCACTGATCCATAGAAGTCAAGGGGTCCAGAAAAAAAACCTGGATGCAATGCGGATCCGTATTTTGCTGGCTACAAAATTCTAACAGTAGTGTGCATTAGGCCTTAGACTATACAGGATTTGTTTATTCTATGTTACCATGAAGCTGTATAGGTAGGCAAAAAAATAAATTAAAATCTATTACAAAGTAGCTTTATTTTTTTATTTTAGAGGCATTAAATCAATAAAGAAGGTTGTTTGCACGTAGCCTCTAATTAGAAAAAAAATGGATGAGAAAAACCCTAGCAGGAGCACACTGTAACAGCTCCTGCTCAGTGCCCATTACAGGGGACATTAGGCTGTACACACACCTGTTATTTATGGTGCAGTCCTGATAACGTTTTTGACACATTTTTTATTCCTTTCTTCTTTAAACTATTTTACTGTCATTTGCACAAAAACAATGTAAATACAGCTGAAACAGTATTGCAGAACACGTACATTGAAAGGAATGGGTTGAGGAGGATGAGAGGGTTAAATAACTGTATTTTTACCAATTTTTCAGCTGTCAGGTGTATATTATCCAGCAATATTACCCCTTCAATTAAAACATCACTTTTATTTGTTAAATTCTAAAAAAGTATATTCGGATAGAATAGGCCGTCAACGCAGCCTCTATCCTTCTTAATACCAAACTCTGCTCGACTCAGCTACAGATACAGTACATCAATTACCTGGACCATCCAAATTATTCATATATCAATGATAGGGATAAGCAAAATAAATCAAATCATCACTTATGATGTTTATTAGTGATGCTTACTTTCCCTACCACTTACCCTTACTGATACCTCTGCCCAGGGACGACCCCTGATGGTGGGGATTCCTTGTCCTCGCGCCAAGGGCCTCACTCACCCTTCTACTTAGCCCTAAGGATAACAAAAATGCATTAATGGGTACGTCCAGGTATTAAATGTACAGTGAAAGGATTGATACCAATCCTGGGATCAAATAAACATTGACTGTCTTTTTAGTAGATAATTATTGTCATATGCATCTATATATATAACTCCACCTCGACGCGTTTCTCCCCAAACTTTTATTGGGGTTCATCAGGAGGTTTTTAGATGGATGTCACCTATATATTTATGCAACACCAGATGGTTGCACAAAAATGATACCCAGGTAGATCATAAAACAAGATAAATCACAAAAAGTTTTTTGATACAGCATAAATGTCCAGAGGAGGGGAAGTGGCTCATGCAGATGGAGCCTAGATGACGGTCCAAATCTGCTCACTTTAAACTAGAGACATGTTACATTCTGATATGTGTACCACCCAAGGTGCTGCTGCCGATATATTGTGCAGTCACATGTAGATGTCTTCTAGAGTGTTCCCTCCTCTGGTGCTTCACTTCCTGCTATTTTTCGCTTGCAAAGTACAACATTTTTTGTGGGACAAATCATATGTGACTGTCAGTCTCTATGAATTTTGGGAAACTTGTTAGTTGTTACCACTATATTTCTGTTACATAGGCATCAAATTCCAAAATAAAATAAATAAAATCACAAAAATACAGTTTTTCAGGTTTAAGTCAGACAGTCGTAGAGCAGTATGTTCACAAGAAACAATAACTGTGGTGCTATAAGATATTATACTGTGGTACCTACCTAACAATGTTCTATATGGATAATAAAGTGTTACCTGCTCTGCCAGTGCCAAGATCGGCACTATAATCCATCTCTCATCTCCATATTTATATTAAAAAGACTCTCAAAGGGAATTGGGACTCTAGAGACAAATTCATCCAAACATGATTTCATCAGTTATCACAAAGGCTGCACAACTCAAGAAAAGCAGGTCTAATTTTTTGTAATTTCTCTCTTAAAGGGGTTGCAAAGGAAATAGAAAACATGGTTGTTTCTTTTATGTCATGCTCATCAGTCACATGGCCTAGGTACAGCTCAGTTCCTTTCAAGTGAATGGAACTCATCTGCAATACCGAACACAACCACTATGCAATGTACGGCGCTGTGCTTGGTAAGCTGTGAGTAGAGATGAGCAAATCGAAGTTGCTGAAGTGGAATTCGCTCCGAATTTCAGGAGAAATTTGATTTGTCCCAAAGTCGAATTTCCTCGTGCTTCGTGGTAATGAATTGACAGGGATATAATAGGGAGCCATTTTCCACTATAGGGAGATCGCAGGGACCAATTGCACTGTGTAAAGCCTGGGTAATAGGGGCTATTCTATTACACCTTGCGGCCTGATACTACACATTTTGGGGTGCTCATGTTCTCATATATAAATACATCTCTTCATCCTTGTTTCGGAAGTGAAATTGCTGCCTGACACTACTGCTCTTTTACACTTACAGTTACTGTTACAGTACAGTATGTCCGACAGACAGGTGACAGGCCCTTCTAAGGGAACGAGCAGTCGCCAAAATGTTTCTGGAACTGGCAGAAGTAGCAGCATAAGAAGGGAGGGTGGTAGCAACAGTCGCAGTGACAGGCCAGAGCTGCCAGTGTCATCCAGTGGTCATGTTTTGACCAGCAACCCAGGTGTCCTTGAATGGTTTAATTGGTCTTCTACCTTATCTCAAGTACATCAGACACACCCCAGCAAAGATGTGGAGGAGAGATCTACTGCTTCTTCCAGTAGGTGGGCAAGTAGTGATGATGATAGTCACATGGGAGCTGGTGTTGCGAGCGGTCAGGCACATGTCCCTGAGACAGGTGAGTGTGACATCAGTGACGTGCAGCTAGTAGGCGATGATGATATAGATGATTGCAAGTGGCAGCCAGGTGAAGAGGTGGCTTCATCATCATCGGGGAAGAGGGTGGCAGCTTCCGCTTGAGGCAGCAGCTGAGCCAGCAGGGTGGTAATGTGGCCGTGAGTCAGCAGGTTGGCAGCAGTGTGAGGTCTGGAGCCAAACGTGCCCGTGGTAAACTGTCTTCTACGCAGAAGCCTACCTTTCCGTAAAAAAGTAGCGGTGCACAGGTTCAAGGAGGTGGGGGCAGTAGGCAGTCAGCACAGAGTGGTGGGGGGAAAATACTTTACAAGGTGGTGTAGGATTTTTTCATCAAGCCATTGGAGGACGTTAGCGTGGCCCGTTGTAGAATCTGTGGGCAGAAGGTAAAGGGTGGCCATGATGGCCCTACGTCAACACATGCAGCGTCACCATAAAGTGACCCGGGAAAACTGTGGCGCTAATGTAATGGTACAGCCTGAGGCAGCAAACTGCTGCTTCACCCAGTGGCCTGCACCCCTTCTCCAGCAGTTACGGCTTCACCACCTCAGCAGAAGGGAGCTGTCTTTCCATTCCATCATCTACTGGTCCTGATGCTCCTGTTCCTTCTCCTACTTCACATTACTTATTTAATCAGCAATTGATCACAGAGGCGATTGCAAAAAGACAACAGTATATGTGCACTCGTACAATGGCGCATAAGCTGAACGTGCTCCTGGCCAAGTTGCTGGTACTACTGTTCCTCCCTTTCCATGTTGTGGGCTCTGCACCTTTCAGAAACTAGTGGGTCATACTGAGCCAAGGTGGAGAGTCCCAAGCCATCATTACTCCAAATAGGGTGTATTAGCCCTACACATGTATATTGAACAGAAGGTGGGCCTGTCCTTGATCCTGCTGGTGTCTGCTAAAGTTCACGGCAGCACCGACGCGTGGAGCTGTAACTATGGTCCAGGACTATATATGTCCTTTATAGCCCACTGGATAAATGTGGTACCTGCCCAGCCACACTAGCAACATAGCCAACTGATGGCACTGCCTTCACCACGTTCTCAAGCTGCGAGTCTGGCGCCAATGTCTTCCTCTGTCTCCTCATCTTCCACCTTGTCCTCTGCCTCCACTTCAGGCAAAATTGGGGTGCTACTCCAGAATACCTGTGCAGAGCACGGCGTTGTCATGCTGTTCTGCACCTGGTCTGCCTGGGTGAATGGAGTCACACCGGGGAGGAACTGTTCTGTGTCCTTAAAGAGGAAATTGAATCCTGGCTTTCTCCTTGCCAACTTAAAATCAGAACCATGGTCACCAACAACGGGAAGATCATCGTCCCAGCGTTGTGTCAGGTAGGTCTGTCTCATGCTCTCTGCATGGGCATGTCTTTAATCTAGTTGTAAAGCTGCTTCAGAAGTCTTCCATCCAACTGCAAGGAAACTGTGCATGCACTTCATCCACAATTATACTGCAAAGCATGTCCTCTTTGAGCTGCAAAGCATAAAGGTGTTCCCCAATATCGGCTGATATGCAACGTTTCCACCCATTGGAACTCCACCCTCCAACCTCCAACTATATGAGCAGAGGAAGTCCGTAAACGATTTCTTGAGGATGCAGGTGGACAGGAGCACTCCCCTGTGTAACTTTGACTTTAGCCAGTGGCAGCTCAGGCCCTTTGAGGAGGCTACTTTATTTGTCAGTCGCTTGTCATTCCACTCCTTCAGGTCCCGAAGCAGATGCTGATAAATCTAGCTGGCCAGGGGACAGGAGACTTGGTGCCTATATCTCATGACCAACTGAGCCCTGTGGGGGCTGAACTGGAGGAGGAGGACATTCACGCACAAGCAATGTATACAGAAATGGATAGTTTTTCTGCACAAGTGACAGGAGAGGAGCAGGAGGAGCTAGAGGGCGATGAGGAAGACCAGGCAGATGACCCCGACACACCATGGGAGTATGTAGTGGAGATGGAGGCAGGGAGTAAATCCAAGTCCCTTGCACAAATGGCCAGAGGCATGCTGAGTTGCTTGCATAGTGACAGCCATATTATCACCATTCGGAGGTACGACTACTGGCTCTCCACTATGTTAGACCCTCGCTACCGCAACAAAATGGAGGCCTTTTTTGCACCCACTGAGAGGAAGGATAAATGCAACTACTATTGAGACATCCTATGTAGTCAGTTGGCCGCTGCCTATGTGTGCCATCACACATCCTCATGAAGGTCTTAACGAGGGGGGTGGGAGGGCCTTCTGCACTTACGTTCCACTGCTATGGCTGATGCGGGGGGGGGGGGCAGCACCAGCTACATCAGCAGCAACTTAAGTCTGGAGTCTCCAATGTGAAGTTTTTTTCAACCACCTACTGAAGAATAGTGTTGGGCGTGAATATTCAGATCGCGAATTTTAATTGCTAATATTGCGACTTCGAGAATTCTCGAATATTTAGAATATAGTGATATATATTCGTATTTTTGAATATTCAACTTTTTTTTTCCTCAATGAGAAGGCTGCAATATCTTTGTCTGAGCTTAGCAACATTCCTAGCAACCAATAGGAAAGTTGCCTACCTCTTTGTATATAAGAACCTTCCCACAGCCATTTTCTACAGTTTATTACAGTTCTGAGAGAGACATCAGTGTCATTGCTGTGCTCTTTGCATCCTATGTCACATTACATTAGATAGTTAGTTAGTTAGCTCATATATATAATACAGATAGTTAATGGGAGATGGTCAGTGTAGGTTAGATAGTGATATAGTGTAGCTGATAGGTTCCAGTGCAGGGTGTTAGTTAGTGTGATTAGTGGTTTTACTGTCCATACATACATGCTACAGACATAGTGCTGTGATGTCACAACAATATTTAGTGCAGCAATCACTAATATGTAGTCAGACCTGCTAAAATGTGTAGTTGCATGTATTGCACAACAATATGCGTATCATTAATTGCCGATTTGCCCAATCACGAATATATCGGAGCACTCTATCTGCATATAAAGCTATTGTAATGTTCTGCCCTGCCAACCATTTTCTCCAGTCTCAGGAAACTTCTAGCAGCTTGTAAAATGTAGCTATAGTGACCCACACCTGTACTGTGCGCGCGTTGTGCACATATTACATTACCGATTTTCACAATCAAGAAAATTACTGCGAATTCGCAAATATATGATGAATATTCTACCAAATATTCACAAAATATCGTGAATTCGAATATTGCCCCTGCTGCTCATCACTACTGAAGAAACCACCCACCAGTAGCAGCAGCAAGACATGGAGCAGAACCTGAACCAGCAGGTGGTGGCATACTTGGACTGCACCCTGCCACCCCACATACAAGATCCCCTGGATTACTGGGCAGCCAAACTTGATTTTTGTGTTGCCGCAACTGGATGAGTTTGCCCTGCACAATCTTTCTTGCCCGGACAGTAGTGTGGCATCAGATCAGGTGTTTATTGCGGCTGGGGGCATAGTCACCCCAAGGTGATCTCGCCTTTCCACCCAAAATGTGGAGAGACTGACTTTTGGGAAGATGAATCAGACGTGGATAAGCTAAGATTTCCACATGGCAGTGCCTGATGCATCAGACTAGATCATTCTGGATGCCACACCCAAACTTTGTGAAAAGAGACCCAGTTTCTTCTGGCCACTAGAGATGTCGCGAACATAAAATTTTCCTGTATTAATAGCATTGCGAATTCAACTTAGAGCTGGGTTCCTAATGGTTGTACTGCTAGAATTATATAACGAAGATTGAGAATATAGCACTATATTCTCAATCTTCGTTATATTCTAGCAATACAACCATTAGGAACCCAGCTCTAGGTTGAATTCGCAATGCGATTAACACAGGTTATATTAATCGCATTGCGATTACAACTACTAACACTGCAGCTTCAGAATGAATCTAAGATGGATCCTTGCTTTTTGATAGGAGGTGGGAGGGTCTGGGAGGGAGGGTATGCTGATTGGCTGGAATGTGTCTACTGACTGTGAGGTACAGGGTCAAAGTATAGGGGCGAATGCGAACATAGCATATGTTCGCCTGCCACGGCGAACGCGAACAAGCTATGTTCGCCGGGAACCGTTCAAGGGGGAATGAGAAGTCAACATAGTGGCCCAGTCACAGAGTGGTGAGGTGGCAACTGCATAAGGAGTCAACACAGTGGCCCAGTCACAGGGTGGGGGCCACTATGTTGACTTTTCATGCATTTGCCACCCTCACCACTCTATGACTGACCACTGTGTTGACTCCTCATGTGGTTGCCACCCTCCCCATAATGTAACTGGGCCACCATGTTGACTCCTCATGCAGTTGCCACCTCACCACTCTGTGACTGGGTATTGTGTTGACTCCTCATGTGGTTGCCACCCTCCCCATAATGTAACTGGGCCACTGTGTTGACTCCTCATGTGGTTGCCACCTTACCACTCTGTGACTGGACTATTGTGTTGACTCCTGATGTATTTTCCTCCTCACCACACTGTGACTGGGCCATTGTGTTGACTCCTCATGCGGTTGCCACGCTCCCCATAATTTACCTGGGTGACTGTGTTGACTCCTCATGCAGTTGCCACCTCACCACTCTGTGACTGGGCCATTGTGTTGCCACCCTCCCCATAATGTAACTGGGCCACTGTCTTGACTCCTCATGCGGTTGCCACCCTCCCCACTCTACGACGTGCCACTATTGTACCTTTTTGGCCTTGTTGACATCTCTAGTTATTTTTCCATTCTTCTGATCTGTCAGAAGGACAATGTACTGTATGTTAAAGTTAAATTTGAGTAGATATGTTTTACCTTTATTTCTAAGTAAAATTAAAAATTTACAAACATCTTTGAAAAATTAGCTATTTTCTAGATTTCAATTTCTCTGCTTTTAAGACAGATAGTGATAGCCCATGAAGTAGTTATTAATTAACATTTCCCATCTGTCTACTTTATGTTTGCATCATTTTGTGAATGTCATTTTATTTTTTCAGGACGTTAGAAGGCTTAGATTTTTAGAAGCAAAGTTTCAACTTTTTAAGGTCATTTCCAAAATCCACTTTTTTAAAGGACCAATTGAGTTTTGAAGTCTCTTTGTGGGGCTTACCTAGTAGAAACCATCCATATATGACCCCATTTTTAAAGCTATGCCCCTCAATTTATTCAAAACTGATTTTATAAACGTTGTTCACCCTTTACATGTTTCACAAGAATTAAAGGAAGATGGAGACAAAATTTCTAAATGTTACTTTTTTTTTCTAGATTTTACATATGAATCCATTTTTCCCTGTAAGGCAGAAAGGGATAACAGCCAAACAAACCTCAATGTTTATTACCCTGATTCTGCCGTTTACAAAAGTACCCCATATGTTTTTTTATTGCTGTATGGACAAACGGCAGGGCTCAGAAGAAAACGAGCGCCATATGGTTTTTGGACGGCAGATTTTGCTGGAAAAGTTTTTGGGCACCATGTTACATTTGGAGGCACACTAGGATATCCCTAAAAGTAGAATCCCCAAAAAAGTGACCCCATTTTGGAAACTACCCGTCAAGGAAATGTATTGAGGGGTGTACTGACCACTTTGACCCCACATATTTTTAATAGAATTTAGAACCACTTGGCTGTGAAAATGGATATTTTCATTTCTTCCAATAAAATGGTGCATAAACTTTTTTCATTTTCACAAGGGGTAACAGGAGAAAAGGAACCACAAAGTACCCCATATGTAGATGTAAAATGCTGTCTTGGCACATGACAGGGATCAGAAGAGAAGGAGCGCCATATGGTTTTCGGAGGGCAAATTTTTGTGGAATGGTTTATGGGCGCCATGTTGCTATTGATCAGCCTCAGCAGGCTGCTCAGAGAGCAGTAGAGTCATTTTCTGACAGCCATACATTTTATTTTTCTCTCAATAGAGCTTTATCATTTCTTCTATTTTGGGTATATATAACTTTTTGATCACTTTATTTTTAGCTTTTTGGGAAGCAGGATAAAGATAAGGTGGCAACTCTTTGGGAGAAATTACACGTTGTCTTTATTCTGCTGGTCACTATTACATAGATACCAATTTTATAATTTTTTTTATTGTTTACCACTTTTACACAAAACATTTTTGAAAAAAAATCCTGTTTTTGTGTCACTATTTTCTGAGAGCCATATTTTTTTGAATTTTTTTCCTTGCTACCATTTTGGGGTACATAGTACTGTTTGACTGCTCTCTATTTGACGCTGTTTAAATTTTTTTTTTACAGATATTTTTATAGAGCAGGTCATTGCGGATGCAGCGATACTTAATATGTCTTTTTTTAATTTTTGTTTGCAATCTTACACAATAAAAGCATTGAAAAAAGTTTTTGGGGTTGCCATTTTCTAAAAAAGCCATTTTTTTTTGTGTGTCAATCTTCTTGTATAGGGGCTCATTTTTTGAGGCATGAGGTGATGTTTTCATTTGTACCACTGTGTGGGTACCATTGTACTTTTTGATCGCTTGCTACTATACCTTTGGTCAAGTGACCAAAAAATGGATATTGGTGCAGTTTTCTTTTTTTTTTTTTATAGTGTTTGTCTGACTGGGTATATTATGTGATATTTTTATAGAGCCAGTCATTACCATAAAAGGTAAGAATTAATGTTAGGGACCACTCATAGAGGCAACCGTGACGTGGTGGGTGGCTTACATAATTTGGCCTCTTCTAACATCCAGCATAGTGGCAGGACGGAGCTCTAGCTGCAGTGTGCCATTGCACCTTTGTTTTTAAGTTTGTAAGTGCTTTTTTTCTATTCACTTTTTCTACAGTACTTTTAATTTTTGTCCCACTGTCAGTGTATTACCAGTGTAATACACTGACAGCCTGCCTGTGAGACCTGTTTTTTCCACATAATCATATAATTTCAGCACTGTTTTAACATCTTATGCCTTATTCACACATCAGTGTTTGGGCTCATGCACATGAACGTGTGCTGCCCGTTGCCGTATTGCAGACTGCATTTGCGGATCCGCAATACACGAGCACAGTTACGTGTGCATTCCGCATCACGGATGCGGACACATTTACCTTAATGGGTCCCCAAATCTGGAGATGTGGAACGATGCGGAATGGAAACACGGAACACTACGGAAGCACTATGGAATGCTTCTTTGCGTTTCCGTTCCGTACTTCCGTACCGCAAAAAGATAGAACATGTCCTATCTTTTTGCAGAACAGAAAAATGCAGACCCTTTCAAGCTGAATGGGTCTGGATTCATCCCAGTGGCCTTACGGAGGTGGCCCGTGCATTGGGGACCGCAAATTGCATTCCCCAATGCACAGAATGGACCACCTACGGCATTGTGCATGAGCCTTTTTGGTCAGTGATTTCCATTTGTGATTTTGAGCTAAAACCAAGATTTTGGGCCTCCACAGAGAAGAAGGTATAATGGAAAGATCATTCTGAACCTGTTCTGTGTTTAGATCCACATCTGGTTTTGGCTCAAAACCACTCATGGAAATCACTGACTTGTGTGACCTCAAGTTAGATCCCCAATCTTTACCAGACCCCCAATCATCATCAGATTTTAGATCAGAACCCCCCCACCCCAATCAGACTTCTAATCTTCCTCAGACCTCAGATCAGACAACAAAATAAAAATAAAAAATTCTATACAGTGAATAGAGGAAGCGGCGTATCCTCGCCTGTTGACTTCCAGCCTAGACAAACTGCTTGGTCTGTGAAAAACTGCACTATAAAACAACACAAATACATGTATGTCCCTTGGAGGTCTTTTATGAACTCTAGGGGGCACATATTAGGTAATACAAAATATGTAAATGTAAAATTAAAAGTAATAAAATGAGATAAAGAATATAAAGCCTCCCCCCAAAAAAATGCAAAAAGGTTGATTTAGTATATCCTTTAGGATATCTTTCTTCCCTATCTTCCTAGAGCCATAACTTTTATAGTTTTCCATTCACATATCCATAGTAGGGCTTATTTTTTGTGGGATAAGTTGTACTTTCTAATGCCACCATTTAATATGGCTTACAATGTAGTGGAAAGTGGGAAAAAATTCCAAATGGGGTGGAATTGGAAAAAAGCCCAATTCCTCCACCATTTTACATATTTTGTTCCCTTTGTTGCAAAACTGACCAGTCCCCTTCATTCTCTGGGTCAGTACAACTACAACGATACCCCATATGTATAGGTTTTTTATGTATAAATAGTGTAAAAATAAATGTGAACTTTGAAAACAAAAATTTTTTTTTACATCACCATATTATGACCTCCATAACTTTTTTTTATAGTTAAATCTACTGAGCTGTGTGGGGGCTTACATTTTGCGGGACGATCTGTAGTTTTTCTTGATACCATTTTGTATGTCTTTTTGATCACATTTTATTACATTTTTTGGGGGTAAGAGAAGCGATAAAAAATGGCAAATCAGCCATTTTGACCCTTTCTTCCGATGTACCATTTGCAGTATTCTAAAAATATTTTTATATTTAGTATATATTTATTTATATTTAGTAACAGTGTTTTAAGATGCGGTGATGCCCATGATGTTTATATTTTTTGTTATTTATGTATTTTTTGATTCTACGAAAAGGGGGTGATGTAAATTTTTATATTTCTATAATTGCTTATATTTTTTAACAGTTTTTTATGGTATTGTAGCTAATGTTTGAGGCTAAAAAACTTTTTTTTTCATTCTGAACCATCATGGTTCTTATAGATCCATGATGAGAGGAGAATTGCTCATTTCTTATGTTGGCCTGCCACCTGCTGGCCAAAATAAAAATTTCAGCTTCAATACCCTGGGTCTCTTCAGAGAGACCCAATGTATTGAATTCAATTACCGGCATCCTCATTGGCCGCATAGGATGCCGGTAAGAAGCACATTCTTAGGGGTTTTTGAGCTTTTACATCCTGTGATCACACTTGATCACAGCATCTAAAGGCTTTTATGACTGCGATCGGCATTATTGCCAGTTGCAGTCATTAGCCGCAGGTCTCTGCTGTTTGAAACAGTGGTGACCCGCAAGCCATGGTGCTCGCTGCTCGCGTGAACGGGCGTCATGTTTACCCATCACTCCAGTGCCGTACATGTATGGCACTGGTAGTGAACGGGATATACTAAACTTTTTAAGTATCTTCACAACTGTAAAAACCTGAAGAGTTAATTTAGCTAGTTATTCAGTGTGGAAAACATTACACAATTAGTTTTTTCTATAGTCACAAAAATGTAAGTTATGAAACAGTTTCTAAAACAAGATCTCATACAACCACATCACTTCTGAAACACAGACAGGCAGAAAATAATGCTGGTAATTAACCCCTCCCCAATCGCCCAACGTAAATTAACATCTGTGGTCGTGCATTTAACAGCATCTGGAAAGTTGAAGTGCGTAAGCACGCACTCTCGGTCGTGCAGTGTGTGTGCAGCAGTACCTGTCCTCAGGAATGGTACGAGGCTGCTGCACACTAGTTCCTATGAAGAGCCTGTCTGTGGCAATGCTCCATTGGAACACAATAGTGTTGAGCGAATTGAAGCATCCAAAGTGGAATTCGAAAGGAAGTTTAAGAAACATTAGATTTGCACCGAATCCGAATTCACTACTGCTTTGTGGTAACTAATCAATTTTTTACTAAAATTGCAGCTACACGTGTTACAAAGTGAAAGTAAGAAGCTTAGGAATGCGAGATCAGCCATAATTCCGTGCAGACAGCCAGTCAGCAGCTAGCCAGCCCCTGTGCTGTCACAGCCCTTTAAAAGCCTCATCTCATGCGGTGTTCTCCATTTCACTGTGGGTTGAGCATAGGGAGAGATGTGATAAGCGCTAGGGACAGTGATTAAGAAAGCCTTTAATTGTAAAATATTGGATAAGGACAGTTCAGGGATAGTGCAGGGATAGTGTAGGTAGATCGTAGGGAAACTATTTACACACTATAGGGGAGCATAGGGAGAGTGCAGGGACTAATTGAACAGTGTTGGTTAATAGATAAGCATTGCTATTATGCCTTGATTCACTAATTGGGGTGAAAAAGCAGTCTAATACTACTGCTATTGGGCTGTCTACATTGTTTTATAGATAAGTAACTCTATGACGCCTTGAATCTCTAATTGTGGTAAAAAAGCGGTCTATTTTTACAGTTATTTGGGTTTTTACCTTGTTTTTTAGATACCGGTAAGTAATTTCATTAGGCCTTGATTTTCAAATTGGAGTGAAAAAGCGGTCTAATACTATTGCTATTGGGGTGTCCACCATGTTTTCTAGCTAAGTAATTCGATACCAACTTGATTCTCTAATAGGGGTGAAAAAGTGGACTACTGTTACAGTTAGAGATGAGCGAACATTAAAAAAAAGTCCGTTGTTCGGCGTTCGGGTGGTGGTAAGTCGCGCATCCTGTTATGGATTCCAGTTATTTGGGTTTCCACCTTGTTTTATAGATAAGTAATTCTATAACGTCTTGAATCTCGAATAGGGGTGAAAAAGCGGTTTATTTTTACAATTATTTGGGTTTCCATCTTGTTTTATAAATAAGTCATTCTATAACACCTTGATTTTCTAATAGGGTTGAAAAAGTGTTTTCTACCTTGTTTTATAGGTAACTCATTCTATAATGCCTTGATTCTCTAATTAGGGTGAAAAAGTGGTCTAATACTACTGCTATTGGGGTGTCCACATTGTTTTATAAGACCTTGAATCTCTGATTGGGGTGAAAAGTGGTCTATTTTTACAGTTATTTAGGTTTCTACCTTGTTTTATAGATAAGTTACTCCATTTGGCCTTTAATCTTAAATTGGGGTGAAAAAGTGGGCTATTTTCACAGTTATTTGGGTTTCCTTGTTTTATAGATAAGTAATTATATAACACCTTGAATCTCTAATTGGGGTGAAAAAGTGGTTTAATACTACTGCTATTTTACACCTCCCCAACATTGCCTCATATGCAATGTTTCCACATGATGGAACTCCACCCTCCACATCTTGGACCGACTATATGAGCAGAGGAAGGCCATAAACGATTTCTTGATGATGCAGGTGGACAGCAGTACTCCACTGTATAACTTCTCAGTGGCACCTGCTGTTTGCTCAGGCTCGTGTTTTTTTTTTTGCCGGTATTGGGTCCATCCAATAACTCCCAAACGGATGACCAGAGGCGTTTTTTCCGTCCTGTATTTGGAGCTTCGTGCGCATCCAGAAACATTTTTTTAACTATATGCGTATGACTGTCGAGAGTTATGACCAGCTACTGCAGCACATTTCTACACGCATCAAAAGACAGGATACCCGCTTCAGAAGTGCCATTTCTCTTGCAGAGCGGCTAATGGTGACAATAAGGTATGGATTGTCCTAATGTTTTTTTGGTACAGATATATATATATATTTTCATTTTTTTCATTCAGGTTTCTTGCTACGGGAGAAAGTCTGTCATCGCTGCATTACCCGTATTCAATGGGAATTTCTACGATCTTCAGTATAGCCCGCGATACTTGTCATGCCTTGTGGGAGGTGTTACGTGAGGATTACATCCCACATCCAACTACAGAACAGTGGCTTCAGATTTCAGACAAGTTCCTGGTAACCTAGCCAAATGACTCGATGGCTTTCAAAAACTCAACAATGGGACGCCTCCTGTATTGAAAGAACTTTGGATTGCCACCTCCGAGACCTTTGCCAGGTACTGATGGACCTCCAATGCCATTTGTGGTAGTAGGGGACAAGGCGTTCCAAATGTGCGAGAACCTCATCAAGCCGTATACTAGCCGTGACTTGAACACTGCTAAGCACGTGTTTAACTACAGACTGACACGAGCTAGATGACTGGTGGAGTGCGCCTTTGGCATTTTAGTTGCAAAATGGCGTAGTCTCACAAAAGCCATAAATCTTAAGGTTGAAACCGTAGACGATATAGTCAAAGCTTGCGTAGTTGCACATAACTATCTGTTATCAGAGGAACCACTGCGCCTGGACCCGCAAGAGGTTGATTGCACACTCACCAGGCTGCAACATCTGGGATATTTTTTAACCCTTGTGTGGCCCAAATGAGGGACAGTTTGGCTGATTACTTTGTTTCTGAAGAGGGCAGAGTGAGTTGGCAGGATACTGTTGTTTAATCTGATCTTCTATTAAAGTTTTTGTTTTGCATACACCTTGTGTCTTCTTCTTTTGTACTCAGCACTAGTGATATATTTTATTTTTTTCACGCAAGCTAATGCCATCCCATACCATAGTTCACGTTGCAGCATCACTCTTGTGAACATGCACATGGTACTGATCCTCGTCGGTGGCATTAGCTTTTGTGAAATAAACGTGAAGGGTAGTAGCCACACATATGGTTATTAAAGGAGTTGTTTCATCTTAGACAATTGGTGCATATTGCTAGTAACAACGCTGGGACCCACAGCTATATCGGCCTAACAAGGTGTTGTCTGTTGGACTCTGATCCGGCCACCACCCAGCACTCTCTCCATAGAAGTCAATGAGAGTGCACCCCACATGACCGCCCATTGCTCCCATTCACTTCTATGGGCCCGATGGAAACAGCCTATCCAGCGCTCAGCTAGTTTTAGAGGACCCATAGAAAAAGAAACTAGGGAGGATGTGTCTTAGTTGTTAGCTCACCAGCACTTTCATATTTACGATATAGGTGCATGCACAATTGCTGGGATACGCAACTATTTGCTGGCATATCCTAGTGATATGGCCCCATCGTCTGTTTTGAGACAACCCCTTTTAGCTATTGGCCCTTCCTCAATATTGCATGGCACCATTGTGTTTTTGTTGTTTGACAACATCACACAATCTGCCTAGTCACTAACAGTAATGCTAGTTAACCCTTTCAACCCCGGGCCAGTTTTCACCTTCCTGCCCAGGCCATTTTTTGCAAATCCGACATGTGTCACTTTATGTGGTTATAACTGTGGAACACTTTTATTTATCCAAGCCATTCTGAGATTGTTTTCTCATGACACATTGTACTTCATGATAGTCATAAAGTCAAAGTGGGGGAAAAATGCCCCTGCGTCTTATGGGCTTCATTAGTACCAGAGGACCGGGAAGCGGTGAAGGATCTGTACTTACCACTTCCTGGTCCTCGGCTCGGCTGTCTGCTGTGCACCATGTGACTTCACGCTGTGCACAGCCTTCACAGCTGACAGCTGAGGACCAGGAAGAAGAGAGAGAGAGTGCTGTTGGTGAGGAGCGGCGTCGTCCAGGAGCAGGAGAGGTTAGTTAGTTTTTTTATTTTATTTGCGCTGATGGCTTGGGGCTGATGGCTAACACGGGGGCTGATGGCTGACATGGGGGTCTGATGGCTGTCATGGGGGCTGATGGCTGACATGGGGACTGATGGCTGACATGGGGGGCTGATGCCTGACATGGGGGGCGTGATGGCCGACATGGGGACGTGATGGCTGACATGGGGGCATGATGACTGACATGGGGGGCTGATGGGTGACATGGAGGCATGATGGCTTACATGGGGGCATGATGGCTGACATGGGGGGCTGATGGCTGACATGGAGGTGTATTGGCTGACATTTGGGTGTGATGGCTGACATGGTGGGCTGATGGCTGGCATGGGGGGCTGATGGCTGACATGGGGGGTTAATGGCTGATATGGGGGCATGATGCTGACATAGGGGAGTAATGGCTGACATGGGGGCATGATGGCTGACATGGGGGCATGATGGCTGACATGAGGAGCGTGATGGCTGACATGGGGGCTTGATGGCTGACATTGGGGTGTGATTGCTGACATGGTGGGCTTATGGCTGGCATGGGGGGCTGATGGCTGACATGGGGGCATGATGGCTGACATGGGGGCTGATGGCTCACATGGGGGCTGATAGATGGCTGAAGCTTTGGGGGTTGATCTGAGGCATTGGGGGTCTGATCTGAGGACTGATTAACATTGGGGGTCTGATTAAGGCTGTGAGCTGAGGTCTGATTAACATTGAGGGTCTGATTGGGGCTGTGAGTTGAGGCCTGATTAACATTGGGGATCCAATTGCTGGTCTGACCTGAGGTGTAATGGAAAATATTTTTTTCTTATTATCCTCCTCTAAAACGTGCGTCTTATGGGCCGGTGCATCTTATAGAGCGAAAAATATGGTATTTATTTTTACGGTGTTCATCTGAGGGGTTAGGTCATATGATATTTTTATAGAGCTGGTTGTTACGGAACGCGGCGATACCTAATATGTATACTTTTATTTATTTATTTCACTTTAACACAATAATAGCATATTTGAAACAAAAAAAAACAATGTTTTAGTCTCTTTAGTGTCTAAGAGCTATATTTTTTTTTATTTTTTTTGTGATTTTCTTATGTAGGGGCTCATTTTTTTCAGGATGAGGTGACGGTTTTATTGGTATAATTTTGTGGGACATACGCCTTTTTGACCGCTTGGTGTTGCACTTTTTGTTATGTAAGGTGACAAAAATGGCTTTTTTTGACACAGTTTTTTTTTTATGGTGTTTATCGGACGGGGTGGATCATGTGATATATGTATAGAGCTGGTCGTTACGGACGTGGCGATACATAATGTGTGTTTTTCAGTTTTTTTTTTCTATTTTTTATTATAAAATCAGGGGAAAGGGGCGTTTTTTTCTTTTTTTACTTTTTTTTAATCTTTATTTCTGACTTTAACTTTTGGGGGTCTGATCCCCTATGCAATGCATTACAATACATTTGTATTGTAATGCATTGCCTGTTAGAGTATAACATAGAGTAATACACTAACATAGAAACATAGAAACATAGAATGTGTCGGCAGATAAGAACCATTTGGCCCATCTAGTCTGCCCAATATACTGAATACTATGAATAGCCCCAGGCCCTATCTTATATGAAGGATGGCCTTATGCCTATTCCATGCATGCTTAAACTCCTTCACTGTATTTGCAGCTACCACTTCTGCAGGAAGGCTATTCCATGCGTCCACTACTCTCTCAGTAAAGTAATTCTTCCTGATGTTACTTTTAAACCTTTGCCCCTCTAATTTAAAACTATGTCCTCTTGTAGCAGTTTTTCTTCTTTTAAATATTCTCTCCTCTTTTACCGTGATGATTCCCTTTATGTATTTAAAAGTTTCTATCATATCCCCTCTGTCTCTTCTTACTTCCAAGCTATACATGTTAAGGTCCTTTAACCTTTCCTGGTAAGTTTTGTCCTGCAATCCATGTACTAGTTTAGTAGCTCTTCTCTGAACTCTCTCCAAAGTTTCAATATCCTTCTGCAGATATGGTCTCCAGTACTGCACACAATACTCTAAATGAGGTCTCACTAGTGTTCTGTAGAGCGGCACGAGCACCTCCCTCTTTCTACTGTTAATGCCTCTCCCTATACACCCAAGCATTCTGCTGGCATTACCTGCTGCTCTATGACAATGTCTGCCCACCTTTAGGTCGTCTGATATAATGACCCCTAAATCCCTTTCCTCAGATACTGAGGTTAGTACTGTATCACTGATTTTATATTCTGCTCTTGGGTTTTTACGCCCCAGGTGCATTATCTTGCACTTATCAACATTAAATTTTAGATTTTTGACCATTCCTCTAGTTTTCCCAAATCCTTTTCCATTTGGTGTATCCCTCCAGGAACATCAACCCTGTTACAAATCTTTGTGTCATCAGCAAAAAGACACACCTTACCATTGAGGCCTTCTGCAATTTCGCTGATAAAGATATTAAACAATATGGGTCCCAGAACAGATCCCTGAGGTACCCCACTGGTAACAATACCATGGTCTGAATATACTCCATTGACTACAACCCTCTGTTTTCTGTCCTTCAGCCACTGCCTAATCCATTCAACAATATGTGAGCCCAAGCTCAAAGATAGGCGATGTCTACTGCACCTCCGCCATCTATTATTTTAGTCACCCAATCAAAAAAGTCAATAAGATTAGTTTGACATGATCTCCCTGAAGTAAACCCATGCTGTTTTTTATCAATCAACCCATGGGTTTTTAGATGTTCCACAATCCTCTCCTTGAGTATGGTTTCCATTAATTTCCCCACTATTGATGTCAGGCTTACCGGCCTATAGTTGCCCGATTCCTCTCTACTACCTTTCTTGTGAATTGGCAGTCAAAGCTTGCGTAGTTGCACGTAACTATCTGTTATCAGAGGAACCACTGCGCCTGGACCCGCAAGAGGTTGATTGCACACTCACCAGGCTGCAACATCTGGGATATTTTTTCAATATTCAATATTAATTTCCAATCTTCTGGGATGACACCTGTTACCAGTGATTGGTTAAATAAATCTGTTAATGGATTCTGCTAGTACACCTCTAAGCTCTTTTAATAGCTTTGGGTGTATCCCATCAGGCCCCTGTGATTTATTTGTATTAATTTTAGACAGCCGACTTAGAACCTCTTCCTCTGTAAAGACACATGCATCAAAGGATTCATTAGTCTTCCTCCCTATTCATTGAGGCAGTCAGCTAGTTCTTTATCCTCTTCCATATACCTTCCTTCTTTTGTTTTTAATTTGGTAATTCCTTTATTTAATTTCCTTTTTTCATTTATGTATCTGAAGAATGTCTTATCACCTTTTTTCACTGACTGAGCTAATTTCTCTTCTGCCTGAGCTTTAGAAGCTCTTATAACTTGCTTGGCCTCTCTCTGCCTCATCTTATAGGTTGAGAAGAGACACAGCCTGAGGCTGGATCTCCTGGGCACCCGTAGAAGGCAGCTCCCGATGGCATGCAAGGCATTGAGCAGCCTCTGCATGGCATCGGGCTTCCTTATCACCCATCAGGTCCCCGCCACAGCAGCGCGGGGACTCGATGGGGTACCCTCACCGGCAGCAAACCCCTTCTATGTCGCGGTCAGTGCTGACTGCAGCATAGAAGGGGTTAATGCGCCGGCAGCTGTGTTTTCACCGACGCCGGCGCATACAGCAGAGGTCAAGCTAACGAGAACAGCCAGTCCCCTGCAGCTGATCGGGCGGGGACACAGCTCCTGCATCCGCCCGATCAGAGTGCCATAATACTATGGCGCTGGGCGGAAAGCCATGTCCCGCTGCACAGTACTATTACGGTGCTGGTCAGGAAGGGGTTAAAAGGATTGTCTGGGTTCTCAGCTGAACCTAGACATAATACCCATATTTTCACCCAGGCTGCCCCAAAGATGAGTTGAATATCATCTGCCAAAGTCATTTTATTGCGATCCGGTGACGTCCCGGGCTTTCCATAGGACTGCCAGAGAGAGGCTTGTGATCATCAGTGATGTCACCAGCACTGATGGGTGGGTTTTAGCGCTGCCCTAGCCTTTAAAACGACTATAGCACTGCCAAAGCAGGGTCGTCAGAAAAGGTGACGTCTTCCATCACATTGCTTGGCAGAAGCCTCCGCCTAGCAGTGTGTTATTGTAAAGAAAAAAGGAATCGTTCTCTCTAATCCTGCTCAGGGCGAAGGGATAGCATTGGAGTTTGAAATGTTCTGTTGTTAACATCAAGGCGGCTGCCCGGGTGAAATTCTGGGTATGTCCGGGATCAGCTCTGAACCCGGACAACACTTTTAATAGCAGCGTGTCCCTTGTGCTAATCACGCTACTTATGTAAGAGCATGTATAGTTGGGCGTTCAGTAGCTGAGAAAGCATACAAAGGAAAAGCGTACCATAGGGTAGTATGTTCTAGTGTTGAGCGCGAATATTCGAAAAGCGAATTTTTTTAGCGAATATCGGCACTTCGCTAATTCGCGAATATTTCGAATATAGCGCTATAAATTCGCTATTTCGAATATTCGTTTTTTTTTTTTTTTTTTTTAGTTATATTTTTTTCTTTACCACTTCCCAAAAGTAGTTCTTACCTGTCATGAGGATTCCTGGCTTCCTGGCTGCTCCAGTCAGTGCCCGTTGCCGCTTCTGCCGACTTCCGTGCTCATGGAGCGTCCCCTTCCATGGGAAAATCTCTATATACTAAAATGTACTGTCGGATTTGAGGAATTACGTTGAAATCGCAATGCGATTAATTCAAGTTATATTAATCGCATTGCGATTACAACTTAGCACTGCTATCTTACATAGGCTAGAATTAACGAATATGGAATATATAGCTATGCACTAGCAGTGCTAAGTTGAAATCGCAATGCGAATACTTTAAGTTAAATTAATCGCATTGCGATTTCAACTTAGCACTGCTGCTATATTCCATATTCGTTAACTTCGTTAATTCTAGCAAGCTGACCCATTATAAACCCAGCTCTAAGTTGAAATCGCAATGCGATTAATATAACTTGAATTAATCGCATTGCGATTTCAACGTAATTCCTCAAATCCGACAGTACATTTTAGTATATGGAGACGTTCCCATGGTGATGGGGACGCTCCATGAGCACAGAAGTTATGGTTGGCTTGGTAGAATTAGCGAGGATGACGAATATTCGTCATATTCCTCAAAACGAAGATAACGAAGTATTCTACATCTTCGCTTTAGCTACCTATTCGTCAACTTCGCTAATTCTAGCAATCATCATCAAATAGGAAGGTTGACTTACCAGACAGCTGTGTTAAATTAGCTATGCGATTTTTTTTAATACAATAATTATATTACTTGATATGATAATATTATTATAAGTATTCTATTTATTAAAAAAAAAAAAATCGCATAGCGAATTTAACACAGCTGTCTCTATAGTCAACCTTCCTATTTGATTGCTAGAATTAGCGAGGTTGACGAATAGGTTGCTAAAACGAAGATGTAGAATACTTCGTTATCTTCGTTTTGAGGAATATGACGAATACATTCGTCATATTCGTCATCCTCGCTAATTCTAGATATGAAACCAATAGGAAAGTAGCCTTAAGTACAAATCGCAATATGCGATTATTTAAATCGCATTTTAATCGCGATAACTAGAAAAAATGACGAATATTCGATTTCGACGAATATGAAACGAATATTCATTCGAATATTCGCGAATTTCGTCGAAATCGAATATGGCACCTGCCGCTCATCACTAGTATGTTCTAGATTTTAAGCCTAGTTGATAGAACACAAAATGAAGGCTCACCTTGGGTGGTTGTGCTAAAGATAGGCACAACACTACTGTAAGCTTGTAGAAAATAAGTAGTCTGTCACCGGGTGTGCAGCCGTGGTGGTCCAAATCTTCAGGAGTAGAAGCCCAATCCCTCCAAACGCATACAGTAGCAGTGTAGTGGGATCACGATAAGGCGCAAAAAACACCGGCCAAGACACTTGTAGTGTAGATACATGTATTCTTCTTTATTTGGGTGATGCTTATTAGATAAAAATTTTATCTGATGAGTATCACCCAAATAAAGAATAATACATTTATCTACACTACAAGTGTCTTGGCCAGTGTTGTTTGCGCCTAATTGTGATCCCGCTACACTGCTACTTATGTGAGAGCGTCATCTGGAAATCACTAACTAGAGCGAAATTGAAATTTAGTGCTCTGTAGCTAATGCATTTAGGATGATGCTGATTCACATGGACCATGACTCCCACAAGGGCTCATGTGAAAATGCACAAGATTGACTGATGAACAAGAATTTGCTTGTTCATGTGCCAATCAGGGAATATGATCAATAAGGAGCTAAAAGATAGCCCATTATTGATCAAGCAACATAAAATGTTCAAGGTTCAGCCACCTTTGGCACTACTGCCGTATTGAAACTAAAACTTCCAAGGGCGTTAAAATAAACGCTGAGTAGTGAGCCGTTGGGAGTTTTACTTTCACAGCAGCTGGAGTGCCCAAGGTTGCTGATCCCCTGTACTGGAAAATTAAAACACAAGTCAAGTAAAAAACTACAACTGTTGAAACTTGGAAGGGGAAGTGGACCGTCGAGGTGTGGACTCTCTTGGGCTGGCAATGCTAGCTCCCCTGTCTTCCGTGTAGGCTGAATAAAAATGACGGGCCCCAGGAAAGAACGCATGCCGAATTTGTGGGGTGTGGAGAGAGGAAGGATAAGAACTGGAGGGTTAATATGTGGAGGAGGGAGTTTGGAAAGAAGTGGGAGGAAGATAGTGTGGAGGAGAAAGAGAAGAAGAAAATGAGGCAGAAGGGACACATGCTCCGGGGGGGTGGGAATGGGATGGTGGTCCGGAATGGGAAGATTGCCATGAATGGGAAGGTTGTCGGAAAGGGGATGGGGGGTAGGTGTGGGATGGGGGGGTGGCATAAGATTTCCTAGTAAATAATTGGCCTTTAAATACTGCATCCAGGTTCTATGCTATGGCTACCTCTGATCGTAGGGGGCTGCCTGAAACAGAGGGGCCAAATGCTCCTGTTTCTCAGACAGCCCTTTGCACTCAGAGGGAGAGAACAGTTGTCCCTCCGACCATAGGCTGCTGTTCGAAACAGAGGGGCCAAACGCTCCTCTGTCTCAGACAGCCCCTTACACTCAGATGGAGAGGAAAGCAAACTCTTTTTCCAGGCCCCCCCCCAAAAAAAAATTTAAAAATATATTACCTTCTTAGTGCCAGCGTCCCCAAGGCCGCATCATACATATATTGGGGCCTTGAGGTTGCTGCGGTTCCACTCGGGGCCTGAACCTTCCGGTTCTAATCCCTCTTGAAGTGGGCCTGCATTGACCGCCACTGAATCAGAACCTTTTGAACTGTGAAAAAAAAAAAAATTTGCATGATCTTAGGTTAACAAAAATATGAATGTGGTAAAAATACATATTACTGTACTTACCACATTGCCTTTGAGCCGCCATGGTGAGATCCCCCCAGGTGGTGAATAAGGCCTCACCGATCTCCCTCCAGAGCCGCTAGGTCCACTGATGGTCCGCATGGTGGCGGTCGGTGTGGTCCCATAAAGCGGGACGCGCCTCCACCAGTTGGATGAGGAGTTCATAATCAATGTGAGGGATAACGAACTCCTCATCTTCCCTGGTGGAGACTCTAGAACCCTGGAAAAAAAAAGAAAATTTTTTTTTTGTGAAAGTCCAAAAACCAAATGCAAATTTGAACTAGGTATTCGATACTTACACGTCCCTGACCGCCATGGGCTCTCCCACGAACTCTGGCAGCTCTAGGTGCAGGTTCTTAACAAAAAAAAAATGTTAAACCATAATTATATTTTTTTTAAAGAGAACATATATAAATATACTTACTTTTTGCCATCCCTGGTCCCTGCTTGGTTCACCTCCCCCTGATGCGGCCGAGGCCCCTTCGTATGTTCCTCCTCTGCAGATGATGAAGAAGACTACAATAAAGTACATATCGATTAATGCATAGAATACAAGTGTATTTCAAACTCCAAGCATTGCTTGTTACTTACCGGCTGCGCAATTCGCCTTCTCCTCCTTAGAGCACCATTGACAGTGATATCACATTTATAAAATATTTTTTTCCCAAGAACTTACTTTGGAGTAGAGAAGCTCGTGCTTGCCCACCACAGAAAATCCATCCTATCTTTTTTTTTTTGTATGGCTTTTTGAAGATGCTTAAAAAAAAAAAAGATTCATATGATCATGTGATCATGTTTGTGAAATAGAAAGAGAAAGGCCCCTTTCACACGAGCGAGTTTTCCGCGCGGGTGCAATGCGTGACGTGAAAGCGCACTGAATCCTGACTCATTCATTTCAATGGGGCTGTGTTCATGAGCGTTTTTTGTCACGCATCACTTCGTTGTGTTTTACTGCGTTGCGTAAAAAGCGCAGCATGTTTTATATTCTGCGTTTTTCACGCAGCCCTAGCCCCATAGAATTGAATAGGGCTGCGTGAAAGAGCATTGCATCCGCAAGCAGGTGCGGGTGCGTTGCGTTTTTCACTGATGGTTGCTAGGAGATGTTGTTTGTAAACCTTCAGTTTTTTATCACGCGCGTGAAAAACGCATCAAAATGCATTGCACCCGCGCGGAAAAAACTGAACAACTTAACGCAATCGCAGGCAAAACTGAATGGCTTTGCCTGTAAAATCGCACAGTTTTCACTGAACACATACGCAACGCATCCGCACCTAATCCGGACATGATCGTGTGAAAAAGGCCAAAAGGAGTGTGGATGTGAGGCACAGAATCAGATGTGAGGCACGGCAGAAAAAGTAAGGCAAGGCGGCTGAGGAGAGGCATATGGCGGCTGATGATAAGCATGGGGTCTGATGAGAAAAACTGGGGCAGATGTGAGGCATCGGGCTCTAAAATGAAGTCCGAATGGGGTTCTGATCTGAGGTCTTGTTGGGGTCTAGCAGAGGTCTGATTCGGGGGCAGGGCCTCTTGGGCAAAAAATAGGTTGTATAGCTATCTATATTTGTATATATATTAGGGCTGCAGCTATCGATTATTTTAGTAATCAAGTCATCTATCGATTAATCCAACAATTAATCGAGTACTCTAATAAGAAAAAACTAATATAAAATTTCATCAGACACCCGTGCCATCACCCCCCATGCCAATCAGCCCCCCCTCAGTGCCATCAGCTCCCCCAGTGCCATCAGCTTCCCCCAGTGCCATCAGCTCCCCGCAGTGCCATCAGCTCCCCCATGCCATCAGCTCCCCCCATTGCCATCAGCTCCCCCATGCCATCAGCTCCATAATTTCATCAGAGCAGAGCAGAGACCTACTGCGACTGTTTGAGCTAGTTGACAGTCTTCCTACTGGAAATCAGCGTTAGGGTGAACGTTGCTGGATACCCACAGCTGTGGTGCCAAACCACTCACTATACAGTATAGTGGGATCCACACGTGTTGCTGTGTATCAGGTGTAGCTACACTGAGGCACCCTGATCTACACCCTTCCCTGTCTCTCCCATATCAATCATCGCAGCTGGTCAGAGGGCAGTGGAACAGTGCAGTGGCAATTTTTTCATTTCCACTGGTGTTTCCTAGATCTCTATGTGCTAGTGCATTATCAGCTGCGGATGATTAGTTTATATGTGAATCCCATCTCAACTCTCCATAGGTGAACCTGGACAACCATTCCAGGCTAATGGAGGTATTTTGATAGTGGGACACATTTTTCATTATCCCTATCTGGTCACAGAGTGGGGGTGGGACATCACACACATGGTGGTTTTTCACATGCCACTTTTTTGTTGAGCATATTTGTCCAGTACCACACCACTTGCCTGATATTTTTTAGGGATTTTCAGGTTATGTTGTTCTTTCCCTGTTTTTATTGACGCATCAATAAAAGTTATATTTTAGCGCATCCCACAACATCCGTGATTGTACTTTATTAGGGACGCTTTACGTCAACATCTATTATTTCCGTGAATCCCCATTTCATCAGCCCCCCTCAGTGCCATCATCTCCCCCACAGTGCCATCAGCTGACCATGCCATCAGCTCCCCCCAGTACCATCAGCTCCCCCATGCCATCAGCTCCTCTATGCCATCAGCCCCCCCACCCTTAGTGCCATCAGCTTTCCCCAGTGCCATCAGTTCCCCCCAGTGCCATCAGCTCCCATCAGTGCCATCAGCTTCCCCCAGTGCCATCAGCTCCCCGTGCCATCAGATCCCCCCAGTGCCATCAGATCCCCCCATGCCATCAGCCCCCCACCTCAGTGCCATCAGCTCCCCCCAGTGATAGATAGACAGATAGATAGAAAGAGATAAAGAAAGAAAGATAGATGAGATAGATAGATAGATAGATAGATAGACATTAAAACTTTCTATACTTACCAGTTTGTTTGTCTTCCAAGATGGCCGATCACAATGGCTGCTGGGGGAGGGGACAATTCTTGAGCATGCTCAGTGAGCAAAACGTTTAGAAACGGATCCGCCTCAAACGGAGCCATTACAAACTGATCCGTCACCCATTGACAATCATTATATTGGATGGTGGATCCAAACCAGACAGCGTTTTGGTGTCTGCCTCTAGAGCGGAATGGTGACTGAAAGGAGACAAACTGATGCATTCTGAGTGGATCCTTTTCTATTCAGAATGCATTGGAACAAAACTGATCCATTTTGGACCACTTTTGAGAGCCCATGACGGATCTCAGAAACGAAAAGCCAAAACACTAGTATGAAAGCACCCTAATATGGGCTATTAACGTCCTGCATGCAGGACTTTTTTTTCAATCTAAATAAGGGTGGGTTCACACTAGTGTTAACATGGTTATAATAGAAAATAACGGAATGCGCAGATAGAATGCAAAACAGAAGCCTTTAAAAGGCATTCTGTTTGCTTTCCGTCCTAATAGAAGTCTATGGGAAAGCATAATGGATCCGTCTGGGTCCGGTTATGCAAGACGGAAAACCAAGTCCTGTCAACAGTCTATGGGCAGAAGAATGGATCCGTCCTTCCATCTTATGTATTCCGTTATTTTCCATTATAACCATGTTATAACTAGTGATGAGCGAGCATGCTCGGCTGAGTACCGGTTAGGCTCAATCATCGCTATGCTCGACACATGGCGGTACTCGGCCGAGTACCGCATGTGCTTGAGCGAAATACTTGAGTCTCTGCCCCGCACTTTTCGCCGGTTTTAAGCAGCCAGTAAAAGTGCAGGTAAGTACTGCCCTCACTGTAATGCCAGTAGCCATGTTAGCTGCTGGCATTACAGTGATTGGCTGGCAGGAACGCGTCATCGGAGGTTATATAGCACCCGATCACGCATGTTCGGCTCAGACGTAGTCAGGGAAAGCATCGGGTAGGAAGAGAAAGACTGAGCAGGGAGCGAATTTCTGTGATTTTAGTTAGAGAAAGCTTTTCAAAGATCCAAAAGTCCTTTTAAGGACAACTGTATGTGCGTGTGTGTTTTAGATCAACAATATATTTAACAGCAGTGTCAGGGACATCCATGCTAAGGCCTCATGCACACGACCGGTGTTGTGGTCCGCGTCCGAGCCACATATTTTGCTTCCATTCACCATTCAACCATTCACTTCAACGGGGCCGCAAAAGATGTGGACAGCACTCCGTGTGCTGTCCGCATACGTTGCTCCGTTCCGTGCCCCCGCAAAAAAAAAAATAGAACATGTCCTATTCTTGTCCGTTTTGCGGACAAGAATAGGCATTTCTACAATGGGCCGCGTTCCGTTCCGCAAATTGCGGAACGGAAAGTGGAGCAGCTTCCGTGTTTTGCGGATCCTTGGTTTGCGGACCGTAAAACACCAACGGTCGTGTGCATGAGGCCTTAGAAAGGGACAGGGAGAGAAATTTGCTGTATTTAATACCAAAAGCTTTTTAAAGACCCCACAATGCCTTTTAATGACTATTGGGTGTGTTTTACAGCAGCAAGATATTTTTATTTTGTACCTATTAGTGACAAATCGTGTACATCATCCGCAGACTGTGTCGTTAATAACCTGGCTCACATCTAGTGATCATAGTGTGTGGCTTTGTGTAAAAAATACAGACCTATATCAGCAAACAGTGTCTTTAGTGCAAATTCCATTAATCTGGGTCTAATAGTGTCCATATTCTGTGGATTTATGTGACATACTGTCCGGCCTCCCCAAACAGTTTCTGTATTTGAAATTACATTAATCTGGGCATAATATACTGTCCATATTCTGGAGGTTTATGTGACAGATAGTGTAAGGCATCCGAAAACAGTTTCTGTATTTAAAATTACATTAATCTGGGCATAATATAGTGTCTATTCTGTGGGTTTATGGGACATATACTGCCCATCATCGGAAAAGAGTGTCTGATGCGCAAATCTTAATAATCTGGGCCTAATCTAGTGTTCATAGCGTGTTCCTCTCTGTTTCTGTACCACAGGTGAAACAATGTATTTTGGGGAAATGTACATTATTTTTGCTACATTTAGTGTCTACAGCATGTGCCTCTCTGTGTCAAATACTGTACCACAGGTAAAACCAGTGTATTTTGGGGAAATTTATATTATTTGTGCAACATTTAGTGTCCCCTGCATGTGCCTCTCTGTGTCAAATACTGTACCACAGATGAAACCAGTGTATTTATCGGGTAATGTACATTATTTGTGCAACCTCTACTGTGCACAGCGTGTGCCTCTCTGTGTCAAATACTGTACCACAGGTGAAACCAGTGTATTTTGGGAAAATGTACATTATTTATGCAACATCTACTTTGTACCTATTAGTGACAAATCGTGTACATCATCCGCAGACTGTGTCGTTAATAACCTGGCTCACATCTAGTGATCATAGTGTGTGGCTTTGTGTAAAAAATACAGACCTATATCAGCAAACAGTGTCTTTAGTGCAAATTCCATTAATCTGGGTCTAACAGTGTCCATATTCTGTGGATTTATGTGACATACTGTCCGGCCTCCCCAAACAGTTTCTGTATTTGAAATTACATTAATCTGGGCATAATATACTGTCCATATTCTGGAGGTTTATGTGACAGATAGTGTAAGGCATCCGAAAACAGTTTCTGTATTTAAAATTACATTAATCTGGGCATAATATAGTGTCTATTCTGTGGGTTTATGGGACATATACTGCCCATCATCGGAAAAGAGTGTCTGATGCGCAAATCTTAATAATCTGGGCCTAATCTAGTGTTCATAGCGTGTTCCTCTCTGTTTCTGTACCACAGGTGAAACAATGTATTTTGGGAAAATGTACATTATTTATGCAACATCTACTATCCACAGCGTGTGCCTCTCTGTGTCAAATACTGTACCACAGGTGAAACCAGTGTATTTTGAGGGAATGTACATTATTTGTGCAACACTTACTGTCCGCAGCGTTGTGCCTCTCTGTATCGAACACTGTACCAGAGGTGAAACCAGTGTATTTTGGGGAAATGTACATTATTTGTGCAACATTTAGTGTCCACAGTGTGTGCCTCTCTGTGTCAAATATTGTACCACAGGTGAAACCAGTGTATTTTGGGGAAATGTACATTATTTGTGCAACATCTACTGTCCACAGCGTGTGCCTCTCTGTGTCAAATACTGTATAACTGTTGAAAACAGTGTATTTTGGGGAAATTTACATTATTTGTGCAACATCTAGTGTGCTTGCATTTCATAAATATCACTGACATATACTGTACTTTATCCGAAGACAGTGTATGTTACTCTGTTACATTATCAGGGCTACATCTCCTGTGTAGAATGTGCGCATTCCACATACCTGTTTTAATTTATTGGCACACTTACAAATCCTACGCTACTGTTTGTGTGACATACTTTTAAGCATATATAACATTTAATATTAAGAATGCGGCCAGTAAGGGAAGGGCAAGTGGTTGTAATGCTGATGGTGCATGCAGAGGCCGTGGCCCTGGGTGCAATGAAACTGCGTAAAAGAATGAAGCTGAGGGCCTGCAGGTGCACTAACCCTCTCAAACAGTGATGTTGATGGCAAACCTTTTAGAGACTGAGTGCTGAAACTGCAACCCAAAACCCACTTATTTATCGCAAAGTGCCCACATGGTAATTTACCCTGAATACTACAGTCTAATATATTATATCTCCCATGTTCCTTATCATTTAGCTATAGGTGTAGAGTGCCAGTTTGTGCCATGTGTCCTGTTTGGACACCGAGTAGTTGTAAGGCACAGAGGGATCACTGAGGACACTGACATGGTCTGCTATGTACTCCTTTACCATCTTTCACATTTTTTTCCATCCTTGTAACACTAGGCCGCGCATCAAGGTGAGGGTGCTGGCGGGATGTCATGAAACTGTCCCAGGCCTTGGAGAGTGTTGTCCTGCCTTTGTTGGAACTATTGTGTGTTCGCCTCATCTTCCCTCCTGGGTTGCTTAAAGGAACTACGTACTCTGCTGCCAGCATTGTCAGATGGAAATTTATTGAGCAATTTTTAAAGGAAGCCCTTTTGGTATTGCACCATTTTGCTATAAGAAGTTCTCTTTGTAGTGGGGGGTGAGAAGAGTGAACTGAACAACCAGTAATCGCTGTTGAGCAAAATGCGTAGAATGCGAGGGTCACAGAAAAGGCAGCATAACATAAAGTCAGCCATGTGTGTCAGAGTCCCAACAGGCAAGACTTTGCTGTCCTCAGCAGGAGGATGACTCTCAGTCTCCTTATCCTCTTCCTCTTCTCCTGCCCATCTATGCTGAACAGATGGAATAAACCTGCTATGTTTACTACCCTCTGTAGCAGAGGCAACCGTCTCTTGCTCCTCCTCCTCCTCCTCATCATCCAATTTAAACTGACAAGACGAACTGAATGTGGTCTGGCTATCACCCTGTGTAATGTCTTACCCCTAGTTCCACCCTTTCCACATGTAAAGTATCCGCCTTCATTGCTAGCAGCCAGCGTTTTAGTAGACACAGAAGTGGGATGGTTAAGCTGATAATAGCGCCATCGCCACTCACCATCTGTGTTTATTCTTCAAAGTTGCATAAAACCTCACAGAGATCATACATACTAGACCAAGTTGCAGCTGGTATTCCACTACTGCCTTCTGCTGCTCACAAAGCATGGCCAACATGTGTACTGTGGAATTACAGCGCATGCTCACATCACACAACAGTCGGTTAGCTGGCAAATACAAGCGCTGCAGCAGCATGGCCAGACTGTCGGCAGCTGTAGATGACTTTCCTGAAATGGGCACACACACAGCGCACCCTCACCAGTAGCTCAGGCAAATTGGGGTAGGTTTGAAGAAAGTTGAGAACACGTGGGCTAGGCATGGTATGGCCGGATCCCGGACATTAAGGAGGGATCCACATGGCCATATCAGCATTTGTCCCATTTAAAAGTTTGCCTTCTTTACTGGGCAGAGGTTGTTTTCTGCCCAGTGATTAAGAATATATTATTAGGACAGGTTTTTGAGGGGCAATTTCCCGACGTTTTGCTGTGGTCACTGGGGAGAGTTGTCATTCTGCCCGGTGAGGGCTCTGCTTGCCTGAGGGCTGGCCCAGTGTTTGAGTTGTTATTGTTTGAGTTCATGACTACGCTGTAAAATATGTTATGGTTACTTGGTTATTTATGAGTTCTTAAACAGGCCATGTCACTAGTTTACCTCCACTCTCGTGTGTTATGTTTTTATATATATTAATGTATAAGTTTAGGATGTTTGTTGTGCATGGTACATATATGCTGTATGATTGCCATGTGTGTGAGCTTGCCGAGCTACAAAGACACAGACACAACCAACCTGGTTCCTTATGCCCTGCCACAGCTCTGCTTGTCACCCAAGCAAATGAGTTTCAGCACGGCTTGTTGCCACTTCCACACTGCCGTGCTACACTGCTTCCAGCTACTGACTGATGGTTGACTGCTGCTGCAAGATAAGAATTCTGAGTTTACAGTGGAGGAGGAGGTGGCGGCGGAGGAGGAGGAGAAGGGGGGGGGGGGCGGGGTTGCAGCCACTAATGTAGGTGGTGGCAGAAATCCTGTTGGAAGTAGGGCCCGCAATCCTTGGCATCCCAGGGCACGACTCGCTACCGTCCTCCACAAAGTTCACCCAGTGTGCCGCCACGGAAATGTATCGCCCCTGGCCAAAAACACTTGTCCATATGTCCGTCGTTAAGTGGGCACGGGTGATGTTACGTGACACAATTGCCGGTGTAATGCGGGGACGGCACACAGAGAAAAATAATGGGGACTGATTAACGAAGGACGGCCACCGCCATGGGGCTGAGGAAAGTCTCACTGTCCACAGGCCTAAATGGCAATATTTCCAGGCCAGAAATTGTGGGTGCTATGGCCTGTGGGTGGGTGGCTGGGTATTTGCACTTACGTTCGAAGGCCTGGGGTAAGGAAAGACATCTGTACGCTGTGCTTGGACACAGAAGTGGGTGTGCTAGCTGATGATGCTTGTGAGGGCCCAACTGCAGGGCGGGTGTCATCCAGGCCTGCGTCTAGGACAGAGGATTGACCAGCCCAGCACGTAACACAGGGGAGGAAGATAAGGCAGTGGTGTGACCCACAGACACTGATTGTGGACCCAGGGGTTCGGGCCACCTGTTAGGGTGCTTTGATGCCATGTGGCGGATCATGCCGGTGGTGGTAAGGTTGCTAGTGTTCACAACCCTTACTCATTTTGCCTCCAGTGTACTGTCTTCCCCCAATATGTTCCTGGGTTTGAGTTTTTATTGTTATGGTTTGAGTTAGAGTTAATGAATAGGATGTTAGATATGTTATGGTTATTTGTTTATTTATGAGTTCTTATTTTTGTATAGCACAGTTACAATTAGCAAATTACAATTCTTTTATTGTCCCTACTTTCCTCAAAAAAGATCCTTCGCTCTCTGTCCTGCTGTACTCGCTTGGCCTGCCACCTTTCCAGGTTGGGTCAGTGATGTCATGGTCCCCATCTCCTTTTCCACTTCCTCACTCTGGTCACCCTCCTCACTTGTGTGACCTAACAAGACCCTCACTCATTGACAACTGTGTCTCATCTGCATGATCCACCTCGTGAAACACTAACTGCCATTCCCCACCGTCATCTTCTTCTGACTGTGGATGCTGAAGAGTTTGGGGATCAGTGCACAAGAGCTCCTCATGTCCCTCTTTAGGGAGGGTCAGCTCACCTGCAGGCCCTAAACCACAATATTTTACAGGGACAGCTCAGCAGCTCAGATTTTTTCAATGGTCAGCTAAGCAGCAGGCCCTCGCGCCTAATGTTTTGGAGGATCACCAGCAGGCCATTAATGATAATTTTTCAAGGGTGTGTATGATGCCCGCCTTTATGTGTAACAAAGGGTGTATTACAGTGCTGCTTCCTTGTAATTTTTGGCAGTCCTTTCACTAAGTCCATACGCTTTATGAGTGTAGGAGTGCCACTACCTGAACAATTGTACTACAATGTGAATGAGGCCCTCCTTTATGTGATATACAGGCTGTTTCGGAGTGCTTCTTGCTTGTAATTTTTGGCAGCACTTGCACTTTATATACAATTGAAAATGCAGGAAAGGATGTTTCCTAACAATTTTTTCTGTGAAGTTTTTTTTTTTTTTTTTTTTTATGTGCGTATTTTGTCAGTCTGAAAAAGTGGCGTACAACTCGGACAACATAGTTCCCAGCAGTGACCTGGGAGTCCAAGATGCATCCAGACATCGTCCCTATGCTGTTCCTGATCCATTTCGGTAGTGTTTCTGTCACTTTCTGACCCTTTCCTATGGACCAGGCACCCTCCCCAGGGGGTGCCTGGTTGTCTTCCATTGACTTCCATTATACTCGGGTGCTCGGCCGAGCGCACGAATATCGGGGTGTGTTCGCCCCGAACATCAGAACACCCGAATACTTTGGTGCTCGCTCATCACTAGTTATAACGAAAAGCCATAACGGAATCCCTAACGCTAGTGTGAACCCACCCTAAAGCTGATTTCAGAGGCAAATGGCCAAACCTCATGCAATAAGGTATCATAAAAAGATCTGCACCTGTTCTGTGTTTTTGACCAATAACTGACAAAATAAGTGGTGATCCCACTAAGGCCTAATTCACACTTCCGCAATCTTCGTCCGCACCCGTTCCGCAAATTTGCAGAACGGGTGCGGACCCATTCATTTTGAATGGGGATGTGATGGATGTGGAGAGCACACACTTTGTGCAAGCATCTCCTATCTAGAGTTTCCTCTTTCTCCCCATCTCATTTGAGGCATCCACATGCAGTACAGTGTTCTTGTTGGTGTGATCAACTGTTATTGCTATCCCACTCAGACTACTTTTCTTCCTCCTCCTCCTAAACCTCTCAGTCTTCAGCCATCGATAATGAAATGTGTGGCCAGGAAACAACTTTGTGCAGCCAGCAATCTGCTGGTGTGCAAGCTTAACTCCCACCTGGCCAAGTTCCTGACGGTGCAGTCACTGCCGTGCCACTCCTTCAATACTGCCTTTAGGTAACTGGTGGAGTGTGGACAGCCTAACTGAAATACAGGGGTGGATTGGCCATAGACCTTACAGGGAAATCTCCTGGTGGGACAATGCCCAGGGGGCCACCTGAACCCTCCTCAAGGCCGACCAGTGAAAGTTTTTGGGGATATATTTTGTGCTGCGGGTAGTAGTGTGTGATGGACTGGTGGTATTTGGCTGTGTTGGGGTGGTATAATGTGCCACAAAATAGTATTGCTGGCCTGCCTACTTATGTTGGCCCTGCCTTCCATCAATTTGTACCTGACTACAAAATGGGGCCACTTTAGTATTTTTTCCAGGGCCATTTTTAAGTTCTCAGTCCGCCCCTACTGAAAGGTACCTATCCAGCATTATTTCTCAAAAAAATCGATCCTTGCCTCGTACTGTCACATGGTGAAGAACATGGGCTCCTCCTTGCAATTCTCGTTGTGTGGCAAGATGCACGGCATGATGGACACCTGGAGCAGTTGATACAGGCAGGGACAGGACATATCTTTCACAGATATATACCAAAGGGAGAAAAACAGAACTGGATCGCTTATCCACAATACTATGCTTAGATATAATAAAACTCGCTTCTCAGCGCAATATTTAGTGTACGGCCCCCTATCCTGCATGCTGTGCAAGAGGCATTAGTGTACATTTTGATGAAAAGGCATAAGCCAACTCACCACGCCAAGGTTGCCTCTTTGACTGGGACCTACTCTGACAAAAAAGGCGCAGCACAGTGCGGTGACAAAGCGGCACTGCCCTAGTAGGCGGCAGGACCCAGGAGTCAAACAGCAACCCTGCTGTCTGACAATGCCACCCATGGCACTGGGTCTCACCGACCCACTAGCACAGCGCCAAAAAAACAAAGACCACCACGCTGTACTGCACCATGTGAAAAGTTGTCTAACACAACATGTCCATTGCTATCAGGAACTGAAGGTCAATTACCACTTATATGCAGACTTCTGCGAAATTACCGTATTTTTCGCCCTATAAGATGCACTTTTCCCCCCCAAAAGTGGGGGGGGGAAAGGCAGTGCGTCTTATGGGGCGAATACTTCAGTTTGTATACCGCCGACCACATGCTGCGCAGGGCGGTGGCGGGTGTATTAGCAGGCAGGGATGAGGGAGGAGGGGCCGGCATCGAGTTCTGTAACTACAGCGGGCCAGGTGCAGTCACTGTATTCTGCTACACTGGGCCCGCTCACTGTAGGAATCCTAACTGCAGGCAATGCAAACAGTAGCCTTTTATGCAGCCTGTACTTACGATACTAACTTTCCGGCAGGCAGCAGGCAGGAGGCAGGAGGCTAAGCTGGCGGGTGGGCGCTGACAACGTAACTCACTATGTCACTCGCCAGCTCCGCCCACTTTATGAATGAAGAAGGGGCCCGCCCGCCAGCTCAGCCTCCTGCCTGCTGCCTGCTGGAAAGTTAGTATCGTAAGTACAGGCTGCATAAAAGGCTACTTTTAGCATTGCCTGCAGTTAGGATTCCTACAGTAAGCGGGCCTGGTGTAGCAGAATACAGTGACTGCACCGGGCCCGCTGTAATTACAGAGCTAGATGACGGCCCCTCCTCCCTATTGGGGGTCATTCTATGGATAGCACTGTTATGGGGATTTGTGGATGGCACTGTTATGGGGGTCTATGGATGACATAGCAATGTTATGGGAGATATGTGGATGACACATAGTATAAAATGCTATTTATGTGTTATCAACAGATCCCCGATAACAGTGCCATCCACAGTCCCCAATAACAGTGCCATCCACAGACCCCCATAACAGTGCCATTCTCAGATTTCCATAACAGTGCCATCCACAGTCCCCCATAACAGTGCCATCCACAGACCCCCATAACAGTGCCATCCACAGACCCCCAAAACAATGCCATCCACAGACCCCCCATAACAGTGCCATCCACAGATTCTACATAACACCATTAGGCACACCTTTTGATTCAAAATATATATATATTTTTTTCCTCCTCAAAAACCTAGGTGCGTGTTATGTGCCGGTGCGTCTTATAGGGCGAAAAATACGGCAAAACCACCTGTGCCAAATGGGAGGAGTGCTGATACCAGTAATAAGAAAGAAAGATTAAACACTATGGCCTCTTGTACAGCATGCAGTATAGGGGGCTGTACTTTTCAATACTGCGCAGAGAAGCGAGTTTAATTAGATCTAAGCATAGGATTGTGGATGTGCGATCCAGTTCTGTTTTTCTCCCCTTCATCTATACATATCTTTCACAGCCCACTGGCTTAATGTTTTTCTTGGCGGCCACGAAGCAGCACCGCAACAAGAAGGCCAGGTCCTATTGACAATTCCATGTTTGTGTTGGTCTTGTTCCCAAACCAGGTGCTTATCTGCCTCCTCCATGTCTTCCTCCATGAACTCCTTCTTTTCTGAACAAAAGCAGGCAGAGTATCGCTTACACACCCTCCTGGGGGTGTAAATCTAAGGCATGTGGATCTGTCTGTCTAATAGAAACAAGCTTCACAAGCTAAAAGAGACCAGTGGAAGAAGGTGATGTTTGTCACAAGCCCTGTACCACATAATGACCAGTTTAGCATATGGTCCTACTCATGAGTCAGAAAAGATACCTACCCATCACACTCCACGATCTGTTTCAGAGACTGGATGTGAACTCCAATAATGTAATAAAAGTAGCAATTTATATATATATACTTCTCAACATTGAAATTGCAACACCAAAAAGGAAAAGTCATGGAATTATGGAAATCACAGGATCAATAGGCGTCCATTCTTTCACACGGAGGGACTTGATCTGCTAGCGAAAAGAAGTTGCTGGAAGGGAATGTTGAATGGAGCACCTCTCTGATGCCCTTGTCTCCTAGCAGGGCCTATTAAAACAATTTGTCCAGATAAGGAAACATTTTAACCTGTTACGGATACAGGACGTACCGGAACGCCCTGATGTCCTGATGTCATAGATCTAAACAGAGTGCCTACCAAAATCATTCGGCGGGCACTCTGTGACAATACCGAGGGGGGTCCTGTGACCCCCCGCATCGGCGATCGCTGCAAACCGCAGGTCAATTCAGACCTGCGGTCTTCAGCGCTCTCTGAAGTTTCTAATCCCCCCGGTCCGTGACCGCGAGGATCTGAAACTTTAAAATTGCACTTTTTAGATTTTAATCCCCCCCCCCCCCGCAGCCATCTTTGGGTTGTGCCGGTGCGATGTGTAGGGGGAGGGTGCGGGCGGTGCCTGCCCCCTATCTCAATTCCGGGATGGCCGAGTTGGCAGAGTGTCAGCACATTGCTGACACTCTGCTTGAAACGACTGACATCTGTGCTGGCACAGATGTCAGGCGTTTAACCCCTTCAATGCCACGGTCCATAGGGACCTCTGTATGGAAAGGGTTAACAGGGAGGGAGCTCCCTCCCTCTCCCATTGGGGGATGCTGTGCCTTTGCAGCAACCCGACAGGATGGGATCACAGAGGGAGGAGGGGTCCCCCCTCCCGATCACCCGCTGCTCTGTTGTGGCAGCGGGTGATGGTTATCATGGAAACAGGATGGCTTCACAGGCGTCCTGCTTGCCATGGTAATGGTAAGTCTGTTAAAAGCAGAAGTCTGATCAGACTGTGTAAACTGAAAAAACAGTACAGTATACTATACAGGGTACTGTAATATATTATACAGACATCAGACCCACTGGATCTTCAAGAATCAAGTGGGTCTGGGTCAAATTTTAAAAAAAAAGAGTAAAAAAAAAGTAAAAATAAAAAAACACATTTATCACTGAATAAAAATAAAAAAAATTAAATACACTACACGAATTTGTATCGCGCGTTCGTAAGAACCTTCTATATAAAAATATCACATGACCTAACCCCTCAGATGAACACCATAAAAAAAAAATGGTGTAAAAAAAGCCATTTTTTGTCATCTTACATCACAAAAAGTGTAATACCAAGCGATCAAAAAGGCTTATGCCTCCCAAAATAGTACCAAATCATCCCGCAAAAAATAAGCCTCTACATAGGACTATCACCCAGAATAATAAAAAAAATATGGCTCTAAGACTATGGAGACACTAAAACATGTTTTTGTTTTCTAAAATGTTATAGTGTTAAAGTAAAATAAATAAAAAATGCATACATATTATGTATCGCCGCGTCCGTAAACACCTGATATTTAAAAATATCACATGATCTAACCCCTCTGGTAAACACTGTAACAATTTTTTAATAAAAACAGTGAACAAAAAACATTTTTGTCACCTCACATCACAAAAAGTGCAATAGCAAGCAATCAAAAAGATATATGCCTCCCAAAAATCAAACCGTCATCTCATCCCACAAAAAATGATACCCTACATAGGACAATCTCCCCCATAAATTAAGAAATATGGTTCTCAGACTATGGAGACATTAAAACATGATTTTTTTTGTTTAAAAAATGATATTATTGTGTAAAACTTAAATAAATAAATAAAAAGTACACATATTATGTATTGTCGCATCCGTAACAACCTGCTCTATAAAAATAACACATGACCTAACCCCTCATGTGAAAACAGCAAAAAAATATATAAATACGGTGTCAAAAGCCATTTTTGTCACAGAAACAATCCCCCCCAAAAAAAGGTATTTGGTATTTTCGTGTCCGTAACAACCTGCTCTATAGAAATAGCACACGATCTAACCTTACATCAACAATGTAAATAACAAAAAATTAAAACGGTCCCAAAACTGTTTTTTTGCAAATTTTCCATTTTAATCAATTTTTAGACTAACAAAGCAACGGTTTAAAGCCAAACAAAACTCAATATTTATTGCCCTGATTCTGTAGTTTACAGAAACACCCCATATGTGGTCGTAAACTGCTGTAATGCCAAACGGCAGGGCGCAGAAGGAAAGGAACACCATATGGTTTTGGAAGGCAGATTTTGCTGGATTGGTTTTTTCCCACCATGTCCCATTTGAAGCCCTCCTGATGTACCCCTAGAGTAGAAACTCCAAAAAAGTGACCCTATGTAAGAAACTGCACCCCTCAAGGTATTCAAAACTGATTTTACAAACTTTGTTAACTCTTTCAGTATTCCACAAGAGTTATTGGCAAATGGAGATTAAATTTCAGAATTTCTATTTTTTGTTACCTTGCCTTAAAAAAGTGTAATATAGAGCAACCAAAAATAATATTTACCCTAAAATAGTACCAACAAAACTGCCACCTTATCCCGTAGTTTCCAAAATGGGGTCACTTTTTTGGAGTTTCTACTGTAGGGGTGCATCAGGGGGACTTCAAGTGGGACATAGTGTAAATAAACCAATCCAGCAAAATCTGCCTTCCAAAAACCACATGGCGCTCCTTTCCTTCTGCACCCTGCCGTGTGCCCGTACAGCAGTTTACGATTACATATGGGGTGTCTATATAAACTACAAAATCAGGGCAATAAATATTGAGTTTTGTCTGGCTGGTGACCTTTGCTTTGTTACTGGAAAGAATGGATTAAAACGGAAACTTTGCCCAAAAAAAAAAATCGAAATTCTGAAATTTTATCTCCATTTGCCATTAACTCTTGTGGAATACCTAAAGGGTTAATGACGTTTGTAAAATCAGTTTTGAATACCTTGAGGGGTGTAGTTTCTAGAATGGGGTCATTTTTGGGTGGTTTCTATTATGTAAGCCTCACAGAGTGACTTCAGAACTGAACTGATCCTTAAAAAGTGGGTTTTTGAAAATTTCTGAAAAATTTCAAGATTTGCGTCTAAATTTCTAAGCCTTGTAACGTCCCCAAAAAATAAAATGGCATTCCCGAAATGATCCAAACATGAAGTAGACATATGAGGAATGTAAAGTAATAACTATTTTTGGAGGTATTACTATGTATTATAGAAGTGGAGAAATTGAAACTTGGAAATTTGCCAATTTTTCCAAATGTTTGGTAAATTTGGTATTTTTTATAAATAAAAATGAATTTTTTGGACTCCATTTTACCAGTGTCATGAAATACAATATGTGACTACAAAACAATCTCAGAATGGCCTGGATAAGTAAAAGCATTTTAAAGTTATTCACACATAAAGTGACACTGGTCAGATTTGCAAATTAAGATTTCCCTTAAGGTGAAAATGAGCCCGGTCCCTAAGGGGTAAAGATCCTAACTTGTAACAGTATGTTTGTTATTGCCTAAGGATCTTTTATGATCCTTAGGCAATGGTTTTCACCGAAGGAATGACTAAGGGCAGAAATTAACGGTATGCTTTTATTTTATTATATTTGATCAGCTTCACCCCAAAAAATTATTTTTTTATAACATTAGAATTTTTTTTCATAAATTTTATAAAACAGCATTTTTTAAAATAATTCTCAACATATATCCATTTTTACTATGCCATCCATAATTATTGTTTTGTGTCTTTGTATTGCGAGTGTTTATGAGTAGAGATGAGCAAACTTTAAAAAAAAGTTCGACGTTCGGGTTGTGGTAATCGCCGCATCCCGTTATGGATTCCACTACCGCGGACTATCCCGGCATATGGAATCCATAAGGGGCGGCCTCCATGAACCCGAACTGTTGAACAGCTGAAGGACCTGGGGTGACGTCACTGTCATGTGATCAGTGCAGGGGGTGTGGCTCAGCACGGGATCAAATCCAGTGCTGAGCCACGCCCCCTGCACTGATCACATGACGGTGACGTCACCCCAGGTCCTTCGGCTGTTCAACAGTTCGGGTTCGTGGAAGCCGTCCCTTATGGATTCCATATGCCGGGATAGTCCGCGGTAGTGGAATCCATAACGGGATGCGTCGATTACCACAACCCGAATGCCGAATACCAAACTTTTTTTTAAAGTTCGCTCATCTCTATTTATGAGTTCTTTGCACATTGTAAGACACACATTATTTGAGTTTGGCACAAAGAAGTCGAAATAACTTTTTACTCGCTAACTTTACCTCCTTATTTTTGAGGCTATAAATTAGAGGATTCAATAATGGCACAGCAGCTGTGTTAAAAAGGGAAAACAGTTTATGAGAATCTAAGGAATTTTCCGAGGCTGGTGAGAGATATAAGCAGTAAAGGGTCACATAGAGAAGAACCACAATGGTGAGATGTGAGGAACATGTGTAGACAGCCTTCCGCCGACCATTTTTGGTCCTAATCTTTAGTATGGCAAGTATTATAAAGATATAGGGGATTATAGTCATTAATAAAGGTATCAAACCTGAAACAAATACACCTTCTGTGGCAATCCAGAGCTTCAGCAATGACACATCACTACAGGAAATTTTCATTAGTGGTAGGACATCACAGAAGAAGTGGTTGATAACATTGGAGATATAACAAGTGAAATGAGATAGAATATAGGTATGGGGAATAACTTCAATAAATCCTGATATCCAGCACATGGTGGCCAGCATAACACAGATTCGATAGTTCATGGCCATGTGATAATGCAAGGGACTGCAGACAGCCACGTACCGATCATAACTCATGATACCTAATATCAAAAGTTCCGTGCATTCCAAGGCCATGAAGAAGTAGGCATGGGCCATGCATTCGGCAAAAGTAACAATTTTAACTCCGGTGACAAAGGTAGTAACAGTCTTATGAAGAGTCACAGTTGTAGATGAGATGTCCAAGATGGACAAGTTACCCAGAAAGAAATACATTGGAGTATGTAATTGACGCTCCCGACAGACCAGGACAAAGATGGTCATGTTGCCAAGAAGAGTGGACAAGTAAAGGAGTAAAACTAGAAGGAAGACAGGAAATTGTAGTTCAGGAATTTCTGAAATTCCTTTAATTATAAAATTTGATACTGTCTGATTTTTCATGTCCATCTTAGGATACTGAATTACTCTGAAACGAAAATAGAAAAATATCTTATTTTTTTCTATAGTAAAGATTTTGAAGGTGTTTAGTAAATCGGTTGTCCCATAAGGAGAACTTCTATTCAAATGCTCCGTTAGGGCACATATTGTTTCCAGTTTCCTCTGGTAATAACAGATGATCAATGGGATAAGAGAAGCCTGACCCATGTTAACCAGATGATAGCCACGTAGGCCTCTTTTTGAAAATGGGTTGTCTTTATGAAACAACAAGGAGAAGTAGACTATGACAAACAAGTTGAAGAATGGATTTTTTTGCCTTCCAAAAATGTTGATCAAGCTGGACCTGTGTTTGACAGGGTAAGTTTTCATCTGAAAGGGGTCATAATATTTGTGTTAATGTAAATTTTTGAATAGGGCCCCCAAGCAACATCTTCGCAAACCCTCACTCCTGTGGCTAATCAAGATTTCTCTTACAGACCAGGCCAGACAGTTGCTCTGTCTGTTTCCTACACGTATATACTGCCACTGTATATAATATCATTATTTGATACTGTTGAGGAGGCCCTGACAATAAAATCTTTTAGTCCTTTTCCTGGGTGGGCCTTTTCTGAGTTTGGACTCCATAGCAGCTGCTTCCCTAGCTCTCTAAATGGGGTGACACTAATGCAAAAAAATAAAAATCCGCCAAAATAGACAGAGTACTGAAGGAACAAACCATCATGTAATAAAGTAGTTACTGTACTGCCTTACAGCAGAATTTCACTTTTGGTTGAGACGTTAGTTGTAGGGACATATAAGCACTGATGGAAAAACTGTATAAACAGCCACATTGATCCTTTATGGAAATAAAGCAGAATAGTTATGCAACATTTTAGTACACATATGGATCGGTGTCCATAGCAACCAATCTAAGCACAGCTTGCATATTTAAATAGCAATTCTATCATTGTAAACAAGATCTTAAAGGCAATGGTCATCAGAAATTGACCTATTGTTAAAATCAAGTGTTTATGTTAAACATTTTTTTTAAAGAATTTTTGGTGATGTTATTTTCAATTTTCTATGCCACCACCTATATATATATATATATATATATATATATAATCCTAAGTTCCAGCATTTTTCACACTAGCCACTAGGCCTAATAATAAGCACCACTTCTTGGTCTGTACAGATCAATTTTCAGCAGTCATCTCATTATCATCACAAATATGATTGCAAAGACACTTATACATAACATAAGATCCACCATTTACAAGAGGTACAATAACTTCTGCCACAGAACATGCCTAGAAAACGCTTTCGTACAAGTTAATAAGATCCCTCCAGTCTATTGTGTCTGTGGTCCATGATGGCTGCTATAAAGCATACCTCTAAATGTTATTAAGAACAGCTTAGGCAAGATGTCCGCCCCCATAATCATGTGCAGTAAATAAACTTCTGCATTTCCAAAATAAAAACAGATTACAAAAAACAAACAAAAATATTTTAACTGGCAGAAAAAAAAATTTGATTGACACATTCCACTTAAAAATTGTGAATTATTCAAACATAAAGTATAAAAGGCTTTAAGGGCTGTGTACACAATATCCACAAAGCTATTATTGCTTCTAAATCTATGACAGCAAGAGAGCTGGTGTAGATCTAGATCAGCGGTAGATGCCCCGAAGTTATGTAGAGGCCGGCGCCAGTGCAGGGTTAAGATCGACATCAAAAACGCCAGTCTTAATACAACGTAAATGACCCGCTTAAATTATAAATGTTGAATATTTAAGAAGTAAACCAAATGTTAAGGAATTTAAAAAAACATCCACTGTAATTATATTTTGTTACATATTTTATAGTATAATTATTAGAAGAAGTAGAGTATTAAGGCCCCACGGATGTCTGCATTGTTGAGTCCCTACAGGTCTATATTAAAGACCCATAGTCAGCCTATATTACACCTGATGTTGCCTCAGTATAGCACCGTATTGCAAAGTATTCTATGATAAAATGCTTGTACAAGAGAATACCTCCATAATGAGGGATCTGATGGAGCATGGCATGATTTTGAGCTTTCTAGTGTACTGTATAGATCCAACAGAAAATACCTTCAATTGCCCCAATACAAAATGAGAGGCATCCAGAGGCACACTATCAGCCAGTAAACTTTCAGAAGTACAGTTTTATGGCTTAAAGGGGTTGTTCACAGTTGCACAGCTTTTCTATAGACCCCAAAGCATGGGCAGACCCGCAGTGGTAATCATACTTACCTGATCCCCGCTGTTGATTTCTGGCTCCATCGCTGCCCCGATGGCTTTGCAGGTCCTGGGTCTCCTCTATGAGCAGTGACATGATGCATGTGTGATAAGCACTCCTGCAGCCAGTTATTGGCTGCAGAGGTCACGTCATCTGACTCCAAACCGAATGTTGATATAGAGAGACCCCGGACTTGCAGAGCTTGCTGGGCAGCAATGGAGCCAGATCCCAGTGACAGGGATAAGTATGATCACCAACACGGGTCTGGCCACACTAGGGGAGGTCTGTAGAAAAGTTGTGCAAAGGTGAACTCCTTTTTTAATGTTTCTAGGATACTAACGCTTTTTATAAGGAACAATAAAAGCAAGAACTACAAAAATATATTGAATTTAAATAATTAAAAATAATGCTAAATAAAATAAATAAAAATTACGAGGTGTTGTTACTGTAGTACATTTTATAGGTTATGCAGTTCATCACATTCTTTTATCATGTCTAATTGTTATGTACAATTGTCTTTCATATTTACCAATCCCTCATTATAAGAAGTGTAAAATTATAATTATCATATAATCGTACTGCATGTGACATACTGGACTTTAGTTTAAAATAATCTCTTTCCACCATTGTCTTGTTTACTTACCTTTTATTCAACGTGAATATTTTCAGTTTTATTATACAAAGCAGAACTTTTTAAAAATTGAAATACACAAAAGCAAAATAAATAAGAAAAATAAAAAAGATTTAAACATTATCGGAAAATACTTTGAGGAGGTTCAGTAATACAAATTTTTTCCTGAGCATTCCATTTTGTTCTAGAAAGATAAAACCCATAGTCTATGACGACCAAAAAGAAAGTGAAAATAAAAAAAAATATTTTTATACTGTAAGAAGCAATTGGCAGAAAAACTTTACACGTGCACAAACCAGGTGGATTCAAAGAGCTACAAAGATGGCACTTTACAAATCACGATTATGGACTGACAAACAGCAGTTTTTTGGCTTAGCATCTTACACAGAGAAATATCAGATCTTTATAGGTTTGTTTAACTCTGGGGATATGGTCTGTGTGGACTCAGATACTGTCAATGAAAAACTGTTAAATGTCCAGGCAGAATTGCAATAAAACTTTGAAACTTTGAATGTAGTTGCATTAAAAAAATATATGCCTATTATTTTTACTTATTTAGAATGTCAATTAATTTTTTTTAGCTATATTTGCTAATTTTTGAAATTGGGGTGTCACTCATGATCAGTTTTAACCATTTTATTTATTTAAAAATTAAAAAATTTATATATTTTAAAGGGGCAATGTAAACTGCATGGGCAAGATTGTCTCACGTTAAATTTTATTATATGTTTATAGGTTTGTTCTATGGTTGTTCCTTTATTGGTTTTCCTATCTATTTCCTCTTAATTTACCAGTAAAAAGCTATTGGTTATGCAAGACAATTACTGTTGTCTGCAGCAGTGTACTTCAACTCCAGTCTTTAGGGCCCACTTTTCGGTCTTGTTTTCAGGATTTTCTTAGTATTGAGCAGGTGGTATAATTAGTGTCAGTGCATCAGGACTTACCACAGATATTCATTATGTGCGAGAGGTGGGGCCTGAGAACTGGAGTTGAGGAACACTAGTCTACAATGTTCTATCCATATTATAGGCATGTTATGGCAACTCTACAAAGTGAGCCTACCTATCAATATTCATACTGTCAACTGTCAGCTTCCTTAAGTAAATAAGGGAATAGGATCCATGTAAAATACCCTTCACCCTAAGGCTACTTTCACACTAGCGTTTTGGCTTTCCGTTTGTGGTATCCGTTCAAGGCTCTCAAAAGCGGTCCGAAACGGATCAGTTTTGCCCTAATGCATTCTGAATAGAAAAGGATCCACTTAGAATGCATCAGTTTGCCTCCGTTCAGTCACAATTCAGCTCTGAAGGTGGACACCAAAACGCTGCCTGCAGCGTTTTGCTGTCCGCCTGACGAAGCGGAGCCAAACGGATCCATCCTCGCTCACAATGTAAGTTAATGGGGACGGATTCGTTTTCTCTGACACAATCTGGTACAATAGAAAATGGTATTAGTCCCCCATTGACTTTCAATGGTGTTCAAGACGGATCCGTCATGGCTAGAAGAGACATAATACAACCGGATCCGTTCCTGATAGATCCGCTAGTGTGAAAGTAGCCTAAAAGGTGAGAAACGCTAGTGTAAAGTAGCCTAAAAAGGTCATTGGAAGAGGGTGCACTCCAAATATGACAACTAGTGTTGAGTGAAGTGAAACATTCGAAGAGGAAATCAGTTTCAAGTTTAGGAAAATTTTGATTTGAAACTAATTTGAATTTCCTTGAGTAACTAGTGTTGAGCGAAGCGAGCTTCAGATAATAGATCTGAAGCCGCTTCATTTAAAACTTAATTTGAATGCTGTACGGAGACCAATCTCCATACTGCATTCAAATGTATGAGTTCTACCGAGGTAAAATTAGTTAAGTCCAAAGTCTAGTGAGATTTCAGTGAAGAACTTTGGTATTTGATTCTATAACTTGAAAAGCATTTTAAAACTGCAATCAGAAGGCAGCTTTGACGGAGGCTGTACATTTGAATGCTGTATGGTGTGACACAGTGAAGGGTCTGCTCTTAGATGGGAGGTATTTTCCTCCCGGCATGTGCTGCTCATATTGATTGTAGCAAGGTGAGGTCAAGCACTGCACCGGATCTCACAGGCCGGTCCGGCCAATGCCTAACTTTCATAAAAGCCAGCTAAGAGTGTGGGAAAGGGGTGGGTGTGGCCTGCCGTAGCATGAAGGGAGTCACGCTGCATATCGCTCCTGCCAGGATCCTGATTTCTTCTGCTGTTTGCAGTCCTCTGGTGGCCTGGGAGAACCCTGAATGGTGCCTGGGTGAAAGGGGAGTCCCCTGCCTTGCTGCCAGAAGCATAAAATGCTGAAGAGGGGAAGAGCAACGCCTGCTTGGACAGAGGGGAAAACAGCCAAGATGGCACCGGAGTAGAGGAGGAGGACAGCCAGCAGGAGGTGGTGAGCAAGAGCGCAGCATCGCACCTCAGCAGATTTGCTATAACATTGGAGGGGGCGAAGGACTGGTCTCAGTGTAAAGAAACAAAGAATATGTCCTCCTCAGATCAAGAGGATTGCCCCTCAGATGAAGAAGGAGATAATAGTAAGGGACGCCCGGTCCCAGTGGTAAAAGGCAATGCACAGGGGACAGAAAACCCCAGTGTACAAGAGCCCACTCCTAAAAATATTATAAGGGCAGTTGTTAGCTGTAACAAAACCCTAAAAGCCCTCAATTTCTGCCCTATTTGCTAAGGCTGATGATTTGGAAAATATATCCCTCCATAATAATATCAGAATAGTGGGGTCCCTGAAAAAACGGAAGGGGCAAACACTACAGAATATATAGAAAGTGACTACATCAGAAATTTCAGGATAAAGGACTGTCCTCACTATATGCTGTAGAAAGAGCCCATCGGGTGCCCACAAGACCACTGCCACCAGGTAGACCACCGAGACCTATCCTTGCTAAAATACTGCACTTTAACCCCTTAAGGACCCATGACGTATGGGTACGTCATGGGTCCGATCCCTAAGTATGGCGCCCGCTCCTGCCCTCTGTGGGCGCGATCGCTGCGGGGGTCCGGCTGTTTCCTGTAGCTGACCCCCGCGGCTAATGATCGCGGCCGGCAGCGATGCCGATCGCAATCATTTAACCCCGCAGATGCCGTGGTCAATCCTGACCACGGCATCTGCGCGCGCTAAAACCGAAAGTAAAACTTTCGGCAGCTCTCCGGCTCCCCTAGTGGTGATCGGGAGAATCGGAGCGCTGTAAGGGATAGCCTCAAGCCTTTCATTCAGCATGAGGCTATCACTTACTATTTCCTATGGAGCCCTTGTTAGCAATAGGGCTTCATAGGAAAGTAGTAAATCCTCATAAACTCCAATACAAGTGTATTGGAGTTTATGTTAGAAGCAATCAGATGACTGATTTATATAGGTCCCTATGGGACCTATATAACAGTGTAAAAGAAAAATAAAAGAAATAAAAAAATAAAAAATAAATAAAAAAACCTAAAAATTCAAATCACCCCCTTTCCCCAAAATTAAAATAAAATAATAATTTTTTTAAAAAATACACATCATGGGTGTCATAATGTGCGAAAACGCCCGTGGTATAAAAATATAAAAATATATTCCCCATACGGTAAACAGAAAAACGGAAAAGCGCCCAAATGGCGGATTCGCCATTTTTGAACGCTTCATTTCCTCAAAAAAAATTAAATAAAAAGTGATCAAAAAGTCCTACACACCCCATAATGGTATCAACTAAAAGTTCAGATCGCCCCGCAAAAAATAAGCCCCCATACAATGCCATACACTTAATTACAAAAAAGTTATAGGGGTCAAAATATGGCGACAAAAATAAAAAAAATAAAAAATTTCCCACTTTTGAATTTTTTTCACTATCAAAACGCAAGAAAAACTATACATATTGGGTATCGCCGGATTCGTACTGACCTGTAGAATAAAACTAAATGGTCAGTTTTATCACACATCAAACGTCGTAATTTAAAAACCCGTAAAATTGTGGTAGAATTGTTTTTTTTTTGCAATTTCACCCCATTTGGAATTTTTTTCCCGCTTCCCACTACATCGTATGCAATATTAAATGGTGGCGTTGGAAAGTACAACTTTTCCCGCAAAAATAAAGCCCTCATATGGCCATGTGAACGTAAAAGTAAAAAAGTTATGGCTCTCGGAAGGCATGGAGCGCAAAACAAAAATGCAAAAATGAAAAAACCCCGAGTCCTTAAAGGGTTAAAGACAGAGATACTATATTGAGGCAGGCATGTGATAATGTAGATCTGGTCATAAACGGAGCAAGAATTTCTATTTTCTCGGACTATTCTACTGAGGTCCAGAAGAAACGGAGACGGTTTCTGGATGTCAAGAGGAGACTTAGAAACCTGCAGATCCAGTACTCCATGTTTTTTCCGGCTAAATGGTGGCTATGGGCTCTACCGAATTCCTTGAGGATCTGGAAGAGGCGACACAATGGCTTGACTGCCATGAAAACCAACTGAAAGAACGGAATAAGCACACTTGAGAAGAAGTTACTTGGGAGAAAGTCTCTTTTTCCCTTTGTCTTTTCCTTTCTTTTTCTTCCTTTATTGTTTTCTTCCTCTCTTTTTCTATTTTTCTAAAATGCAGGAGGGCATCTTACTACCAGGGGACTCCACGATTGGGACTTTATGTTTATTAATACATTCCCAGTTCTTCTGATGCAGGAGCGGGAGTTGATCATGAGCACAGAGAGTGCGGTTGACAAATTTCAGTTCTCTATTACTGTTTAGCATGTGGTCGTGAATTGCAGGGATCATGTTTATGTTTTATATTGGGAATATGACACATATGACTAGGATGTTCAGCTGGAATGTGAGGGGAATGGCTGATACAAAGAAGCATCATAGTATTTTAAATTATCTTTCATGCTATCAGCCAGCTATCTGTTGCTTAGATGAGACGCATCTAACTAAGAACACAGTACAATGGTTAAAGAAGTCGTGGGTGGGTTATGCGTCCCACACTGTACTCTCCTCACAGTCCAGGGGAGTAAGTATATTAGTGCATAAGAATATTAGATTTGAATGTATTTAAGAGTTCCTAGACGATTAAGGGAGATTCATATGTGTGCTATGTAATATTGAGGGTATTTAAATGATACTGGTGACAGTATATATCCCCCCCTCCCCCGCCATTTGCATGGACTCCTTTTAAAATGATACTTGATTTTGTGGCAAAATATCTGGGATCTGGCATTGGTAAATTACATTATGTTCCCGTTCATCCATTCCTCTGACTACCAGCCTAGAGCATTGTTGGATCATTCCATAATGAAGGTGGAGCTGAAGCTTGGGGGGACCAGACCGGGGGTGAAATTATGGAAGTGTAATGCGTTTTGGCTACAAATTCTGGGAGACCTCTCGAGTATGGCTGACTTCATTAAAGAATACTTTGTTTAATGCGTGTACTGCGTCCCCACATACTGTGTGGGGTACTACAAAAGCATATCTGAGGGGGCTATTAATCAAGTCTATCAGTGCACATAAAACCAGGTCTAAACAAGTAGATGACAGGGTGCACAAAGTGGTATCGGAGGTGGAGGAGGCCTATGGGGTTACACCTTCCCAGTCCAATAGCAAGGCTCTGAGAGAGGCATAGGAACAACTGAGGTGTCATTTATTTCAGGTTGCATATAGGAAACAAAGCATATAAGTAGCGTTTTTTTGCTGAAAGTGAAAAAGTGGGACATATGTTATCTGTTATTTCTAAGGCCCAGCAAGGGTCATCATGTATAACTGAATTGATAGACTCCCAGGGGAGGTAATGTACAGATTCGGGGGATATTCTAGGTGTGCTTGAGGGATTCTATTCCTTACTCTATACATCTAGAGCCTCTAACTCGGAGGAGGAGGTATTAAAGTTTCTTGGGGAGGCAGACCTACCTACACTGATGGTAGAAGAGAGGGAACTATTAGAGGAGCCTATTACTCTGGAGGAATTGGAGGAGGCCCTAAAAGATATGGCTAATGACAAAGCCCCGGGTTCGCATGGTATCCCAGTGGAAGCATATAAGAGGTTTTAAGGAGTGCTGTTGTCAGAAATGAAAGGTTTTCAATTACTCATTGGAGGTAGGTTCTCTACCGACCTCTAGGCCCTTATAATAGTGATCCCAAAGCTGGGAAAGGACCCGAGATATCGTGACTCGTACAGACCGATTTCCCTTCTAACGGCAGATGTTAAAATATTGTCAAAGGTCTTGGCAAAACGTCTGTCCTGGCTAGGGGAACTAGACAAGGCTGCCTGTTATTGCCCCTACTTTTTGCTATAGCTATCAAGCCGTTAGTGGCAGCTGTGAGAAAATCTCCAGAAAATAAGAGGTTTCAACAAGGACATATACATAGCAAAATCAAGTTATATGCTAATGATACTCTCCTATTCTTTGGGGACACATCAACCTCTCTTTCGGCCACCATGTCTCTTATAGAGCGGTTTGGTAGATTGTCAGGACTTACTATTAATTGGAAAAAGTCGGCACTGATGCTTATTAATGCTCAGGATGTGCCTTGCACGACCATTGCTAATAATATTCCATGCGTGGAGAATATTAAATATTTAGGAATCCACATCTCGCCCAGTATTATGGACTTTGAAAAGCTAAACCTGTCCCCGCTGTTGGTGAGCTAAAGCATGGTTCAAACTATTTCTTTCAGTTGTGGGCAGGGTAAACCTTCTTAAGATGATAATGATGCCGCAACTATTAAATATACTCTATAATGCCCCGGTCTTGTTGCCTTTGGATAGCTTTAATAAAATCACTGCGATATTTAGGGACTTAATATGGCAAGGAAGCCAACCCAGGATTAAATTAGAGACTTTGCAACATGCTAAAACCGTGGGGGGACTGGCGGTACCAAATCCTTGGATTTATTATCTAGCAGCGCAGGGTCAGCATCTTAAGGGGTGGGTGGACTATATGCTAAAAGATATGACTAGTCAGATCTTACGGCAAAAAATAGGTAAGAGCGATCTAGTGTGGATTTTTGGATTTTGGCGGGAATTCATATTTTGGAGGAAAAGTTGCCTCTAATAGAACTTATGAAAAAAAGTTTGGAATAAGGTCTAGCAGCTGAGAGGGGTTAAAGGCATTAGTGAGATATCTACCATATGGAACAATCCCCTACTTCCTGAGTTTTTATCTCTGTCTGGTTTTCAGGAATGGAAGAATAAAGGGATTCTTAGAATAGGAGATCTCTTAGACAATGGAGTGTTTAGGTCCTTCACGGATATACAGTACAGGAGAGATTCTGGATTCCTCGCACAAGCTTTTATTAATATCTTCAACTACACACGCGTATAATACCACATTAAAAAAAGTTACTAACATTATTAAATTAGAAACAGCCCAAAAACTAATTCTCACAGGAGGTGGAAGGAGAGGTCTGATATCTATGTTGTACACTTTATTACTGGATACGTTTCTGGACTCTCATCTGTTAACTAGAATGAAAAAATGGGAGAGAGATGTGGGGGGTTATCACAAGATCAATGGGAAGACATCTTAGAGGTGATCCCGCTGGCCTCATTGAGTGAACAACGGAAATTATCTCAACTTTTTATTATCCATAGAGTGTACAAAACGCCAATATTTCTAAAAACACATAGGCGTCAGAACTAACGCAAAATGCCCAAGATGTTCTTACGAGCCTGCTGATTTGTTTCACATGATGTGGCAATGTCAAAGTTTAGACGGATACTGTAAAGGTATATTGGAGATAATATACAATACAAGGTCGGTAAGGGTGGATAGGGAACCCAAAGTATGTATATTAGGATATGTTTCCAAGGTTGGGACAGATGACTATAGGAGGGTTGCGGTGGGTTCGGCTGTTGTATGTACCCCGAAAAGTGATAGCCGTAAAGTTAACAATATGCTGTGAAAAAGCTATATTTCTTAAAAGAGGATGCCCACAAAAATTTGATAAACTATGAAGTGATTGGTTGTCTAATAGCTGTATCGCGATATAGAGAGTAAGAGTGGAGAACCATGCTGGGGTGAGTAGGAAGGGTGGAGAGAGGTAGGTATTACTCGGTGCGGGGAAGGGAGGGGGGGTATTAAGGATATATGTATCTACATATAATTTCGTGTAAAAAAAATCGACAATACAAAACAGAATGTAGCAAAAACTTTATTTTTTTTGACATGTTTCATTGTACAGTTTGAATGCATGTACGATATTTTTGTCAACAATAAAAAAGATTTGATTTAAAAAAAAAAAGTGTGGGCAAGGGCAGTGTTGGACTGGGGTGCCTAGGGCTCGCCAGTAGAACTGACTCTGGGGGCCCACCCTATAGTTGTATACAAATATTGCAAAATCATTTTTTCAGCCATTAGAATGCTGTTTTTTTTAGCGTTTTCATCATAGCATTTCAAGATCCATCTTTTTTTTTAAAAATTTCGCACTGACTTAACTGTGCTAGACTAGAGCTTACTTTTTTCAATGCCACCATGTGGGGTACATATCTTTTATTGGTTAACCCTTATTACTTTTTTGGGGAGGTGGGAAAAACAGTAAAACTGAAATAGTTTTTCATCTTTCTAATGATAAGTACTGTGTAGAATAAATAACTATATAACTGGTGGCAATACCAAATATGTCTAATTTATTTCATATTTTACTAATTGACAGATTGTTGATATTGTGGGACAAGTTATAGTTCTTTATAGCATTACTTGGGGATATATATATATATATATATATATATATATATTTATATATAAAGTAAAAAATGAAAAAGCAGCACACTTTAAAATAGTGGGTGCAGAGCCTGCCGACGACCAGCAACCAGGTCCTCAATATAGTGGTTCAAAAATTGCAAGGCAGCACTCCAGTCTTCAAACGTTCAAGCACTTGAACGTTTGAAGACTGGAGTGCTGCCTTGCAATTTTTGAACCACTATATATATATATATATATACAAAATGATTTTTAGATTTTTTTAGTTTTATTACTTTTTTTTGTCAGAATAGAAAAAGCAGTAAATCAACTAATATTTTAACTTTTTTTCCTGCCATGCAATAAATGATATACCGCATTTTTCGCCGTATAAGACGCACTTTCCCCCCCCCCCAAAATTGGCGGGGGGGGGGGGGGTTGGAAGGCAGTGCGTTTTATGTGGCGAATACTTCAGTTTGTATACCGTCGACCGGGAGGAGGGGCCGGCATCCAGCTGTGTAACTACAGCGGGCCCAGTGCAGTCACTGTAATCTGCTACACTGGGCCCGCTCACTGTAGGAATCCTAACTGCAGGCAATGCTAACAGTAGCCTTTTATGCAGCCTATACTTACGATACTAACTTTCCGGCAGCCAGCAGGCAGGAGGCAGGAGGCTGAGCTGGCAGGCGGGCGCTGACAATGTAACTCACTATGTCACGTGCCGGCTACGCCCACTTTATGAATGAAGAAGGGAGAGCCGGCGCGTGACATAGTGAGTTACGTTTTCAGCACCCTCCCGCCCGCCAGCTCAGCCTCCTGCCTGCTGCCTGCCGGAAAGTTAGTATCGTAAGTACAGGCTGCATAAAAGACTACTGTTACAGTACCTTAATCAGCATACAGCATTGCCTGCAGTTAGGATTCCTACAGTGAGCGGGCCCGGTGTAGCAGAACACAGTGACTGCACCGGGCCCGCTGTAATTACAGAGCTAGATGCCGGCCCCTCCTCCCTATTGGGGGTCATTCTATGGATAGCACTGTTATGGGGATTTGTGGATGGCACTGTTATGGGGGTCTGTGGATGACACATAGCGTAAAATGCTATTTATGTGTCATCAACAGATCCCCCATAACAGTGCCATCCACAGTCCCCAATAACAGAGCCATCCACAGTGCCCCCATAACAATGCCATCCACGGACCCCCATAACAGTGCCATCCCCAGATCCCACATAACACCATTAGGCATACCTTTTGGTTCAAAAATTTTTTAAAAATTTTTCTCCTTAAAAACCTTGGTGCGTCTTTTGGGCCGGTGCGTCTTATAGGGCGAAAAATACGGTATTATCTGTGTTACCTGATGGTGCCATGGTCACTCTGGTCTGTGGCAGGGTTGGTCTGTAGGCTGTCCAGGCATGCTGAGAGTTGTAGTTTTGCTACAGCTGAAGGGCCACAGGTTCACAGGTTGGGCATTCCTGGTTTGTGGCATCCGCGTGGTTAAACAGAAAGAACCAAATAACTCAAGACTGTCCTGGATCTGACAGGATTGTCCTGGATTTTAGTGGCTGTACCATGGTCCCGGAAAGGCTGAGGTATATCCAGCTCTCAACTATCTCTGCGTCCTTAGGTTTGCTTGATGCTTCACCATTCAACTCAACTTCCAGCACTTTCCAGCAGGCACAGTGTGGTCACACATAGCCCTAACGGGCTGTGTAGGAGGAGTGGGGCAGGCCAGGAATTATCCTGTGCTCATACAAAGGACAGCAGCGCAATGTATGTGCGACAGCATCGTGCCTCCCTGGGGAGCGCAGGAGCTGCTCTGATCATAAAGGAATGCTTAGGTGAGTATGTAGTTTTTTTTTTTTAACATTAAAGGGGGCACTGCTGAGTGGCACAACTATTGTGAAGGGGACACAGTATGGGCATAACTACTTTGTGGGGGCAAAAGAGGGAATAATTACCATGTAGGGGCACCAAGGGGACTGGGCTGGATAGGGAATGTATGGTGTAGGCATTGGGCAGATTTAAAGGCATGGCTTAGTTTTAAAAAATTGCACCATGGCGGACTAAACTGATTTACAAAAGTTTGGGAGGTATGGAATCAGTATTCTTTGATCAATGATCCTAGCCATAAGGCTGGTATTCCATGTAGTAGCCACTGCACAGCAAATTTAGAGACAAGATGTGACCATCGTGTGGCCAGAAACCTGAAGTTCCTAGGGCACGGATGCCCAACCTGCGGCCCTCCAGCTGTTGCAAAACTACAACTCCCAGCATGCCTGGACAGCCTACAGCTATCAGCCTACAGCAAGGCATGATGGGAATTGTAGTTTTGCAACAGCTGGAGGGCCGCAGGTTGGGCATGCCTGTCCTAGGGTCTGCAAATTAATTTCGGTTATCTACTTTCTTACTAATAGTTGGTGGACTTCAGATTTTTGACAACTGAATGGCTGCATCTTGGAGTGACTGCGCACTGGCACTATGGGGGACACCACTTCTAATGCAGAATGTCAAGTATGAAATAGCTAGCACCAGCAAGTGATGGTGCAGACACGACTTCTATGCCTGCATCATTGCAACGGTGGTTTGCATTAAAGGGGTTCTCCGGGCTTTTTCTATTGATGACCTATTCTCAGGATCGGTCATCCATATCAGTGGCGGTGCTGGGTGTCAGACTGATCAACTGTATGGGGAGAATGCGTGTGCAGTGCGCACGTGCCGTCTCCCTTCTCTCTTCCTCTCCGCTGCTGTCCCAAAGACATAGAGAAGGGAGACGACACATGAACACTGCACACGCCATCTCCTTATACAGCTGATCACCGGGGGTGCCGTGTGTCGGACCCCTGCCGATCTGATATTGATGACCTATCTTGAGGATAAGTTATCAATAGAAAAAGCCCGGACAACCCCTTTAAGGTAAGCTAAACTACCAGCAGGTCCTGAAGGTCTGCAGCTGCCAGAACATGCGGATCGAGTTGAAAGGATCACCTGAGGAATCAGAAACTATGCATTTTTCTACCCAATATTGTAGTGCGGACCTAATATTTATTTTTCTGGCTAGTTTCACACTAGCGTTGTTGGATTCCGGCAGGCAGTTCCGTTGCCGGAACTGCCTGCCAGATCCAGAAATCCGTGCTCAAACGGATTGCATTTGTTTCCGGATACAGATCTGTCTGACAAATGCATTGAAATACCGGATGCCTACCAGAACGAATCCCCACAATGCAGACGGGTCTCCATACAGCATTTAAATGAAGCTTTGCTTAACACTAGTAGTGACGAGTCAGGTTTTCCTAAAATGGAGTCTGCAAGTGTTAAAAGTGTAACTAAGTGTAGAGGAGACAAGCCTGGGAACACAAGATCACTGATAATGCAGTGCAGCCAGTTAATCTGCGGATAGCCATCCCCTGTGATGTCACAGCCCTATAAACCCCTCATCCTGTGCAGTCTCTTCCATTCTCCTGTGAGCTGAGCAGAGGGAGACACATGGCAAGCGTTCATGCACTAGGGACTGTATTGCTGAGAATGATGAATAGAAGAATATTGGAGAGAGAGACAGCAGGAAAAGTGCAGGGAGTCTGCGGGGAGACTACAGGGAGAGTGCAGAGAGGGTGCAGCAAGAATGCAGGGAGACTTATTCTGCTTCAGGTTTATTTATTTATTCCCACATTTACTTATTTCTACATCAGCTGTAAACTAAGATATGTAATTCAATACCAATAGGATGGAAGCCTTTATTATTCTGGTGCCCAGCATGCCAACTAATACCATCCAGTCTGCACTCTTAGGGGGGGCCAGGTCTTAATGATGATCATCTTTTGCTGGCTTTACTTCTTCCAAATCATCCTTCAATGTCTCCATATGCTAGAAAAGTCAGCAAGATGCAGGGAGAGGAGGAGCTGGACGTTTCTGATGACATAATCTCATCGATAATAGCCTGTAGGGCAGGAGAGCGCTGGGGTTGGAGAAGTGGGTATTCCAGAGCTGATTAATATTCTGTTTTTACTGTCAAATAACCTGCAGAAGACTGCAGGCAAGAACAGCAAAAATATGCATATTGTCCCCCGTCTAACCAGCCAAACCCAATATCAGCAACAACCCCTGTTTAAAGATGCATTAAAGGCACTCCATTCATTTCTATGGGGCCCCCTATTTCCATCTGCCCCATAGAAATGAATGGGGGGCGGACACACATAAGAGGTGCACCCATGGGGCCATACCCTGAGGCATAGTGGCCTGGGTAAAGTTGCTAAATCATATTTCTCAAAACTTTACTTATCTCTAGTGACAACGTTAGTGTGACTATTAAGTGACTTCAATAAATTACATAATAAAAAAGAACACATTTTTCATGTATTTTTTTTGCTTTTAATATTTTTGGAAGAAATAAAATACAAAAACAATATATAACATCTCCTCTTCATATGAGTAGAATGTCTTGCAAAGACAACTTCTTTTTAATACATAGTTGGATGAGCACCACTAGGTTGGATTTTATAAGCCCCAGCAATTACATCTGAAACTATGTCTGTTAGACTGCAAGTTGGTAACCAACTGTGTTTTTGCTGCCATACATAGTGTATGTTATAGCCCTTATTCTGTTACATGATGCATCTATAGATAACGGTTATACTTTGCCTGTCCAGGTCCCCTGAGGAGCGTGTTGCAAAACATGGCATGTGGGGATGATGGGCTATTTTTGAGCTTGTTTATTGCCAGGGTCAGGTTATGGATAATATTGCCCTTTTCAGGACGAGTGCCCCATGGCTAAGCTTATCAGGGCCAATGTGACACCTACCCATTGGGTGCATCAGGGTCAGTAAGGTTCAGTAACCCTTGCTGTGACACCTTATAGCACTGGCTTATGTCAGGATACTCCAAGCATATACTGGATGTGGAAAAGGAACTAACGGTCCTTTTCATATTTCCACTGATTGGGTGCCATCGAGTACGTTGGCAAATATGCATTACTCCTGGATATCACAGGAATTTGAGACACCGCTGAGTCTAACTATTACATTTTTACATCTCAGTACTATTTCTGCATGGAACCTTTTTGGATTTATTTTAATTACTTATTACTAAAAGCTATGTTTTATTATAGCATTCACTAGTGATAAGCGGCATAGGCAATATTCGTATTCACGATATTTCACAAATGTTTGGCCCAATATTCGCCATAAATTCGCAAATTCTAGAATTTGTGATCTTGTCATTATTTTTTTCATTGTGAAAATAGCAATGTAATATGCGCATATTGCGCATGCAATACAGGCGTGGGTCACTTTTGCTACATTTTTCAAGCTGCTAGAAGTTTCCTGAGATTGGAGAAAATGGTTGGCAGCAAGTTTCGTGACTGTGAGGAAGAACTCCTGATCACTGTATTTATTTTATTTTTTTCACAGACGAAAGACAAAGACACTAATCCCTAACACAGCACAGTAATTCCTAACAAACTACCTAACACCCTGCACTGGAACCTATCAGCTACACTATATCACTATCTATAGTGACTATCTCCCACTAACTATCTGTATTATATATATGAGCTAACTAACTATCTAATGTAATTGAATAAGGATCAAGGTGACTCAGCCAAGCACAGAGCACAGCAATGACACTGCTCTCTCTCTCAGAACTGCAAAAACTGCAAAAAATGGCTGCTGGGGAGTTTCCTATATAGTAAGGGTTAGGCAACTTTCCCATTGGTTGCTAGGGATGTTGCTAAGCTCAGACAAAGATATTGCAGCCTTCTCATTGGCCCACAAGCAAGAAGCAGTGAGGGTACTGATGGAAAACAAAAAAATCTCGAATATTCGCAATTACAAAGATATAGCACTATATTCTAGATCTTTGCGAATTCTCGAAGTTCCGATATTCGCGATAAGAATTCACGATTAGAATATTCGTGTTCAACACAAGCATTCACCACATTGATTATTTCAGTTGTGCTGCTGATGAATAGTGACCACAGTATTTATTCTATGTGTTGTTGTCTTGTTTTTAAGTTGGCAACCATTGAAATAAATAATATATCAGATAATGCAAGGACTTATTGGGTCCAGCAGAAGTTCTGTTCACAGCTATAAACCAATGAAGATCAGATGAATTGGAGTGAAGAGTCCAGTTAGCCTGGAGACGATAAGGAGGCACAAAACATATTTATCTTGCATTGTGACATTGTATCTTAGAGAATTACAGATAGATACGTAATGGTCATCATAAGCCATGGAGGCCAGAAGACAACATTCAGAAGCCCCCAAAAAGGTATAAATAAAAAGCTGGGTGATACAGGAGCTGTAGAATTGTCAAAACTGGTCAGAAATGTAAAGATTTGTCCACAATACTAGTGCTTGTCAGGAAAATAAACACACACAATTTTCCCTGAACATTATAGAAGATAAAGTATATTTTCAGTGTCCCATGTGTACTTTTTATCTTGAATCGTAATCATAATCCAAGTTATGGCTGACTTTAGACCCCCAACTTAAACACTTTTGGTTTCCTCAAGGCTTTTTGTAATGCCAGTCTTACATCCTTATTTCTTAGGGAATAAATGATGGGATTAACCATTGGCGTTATAACAGAATATAAAACAGATACAAGCTTGTTTGTGGAAACAGTAGAAGCTGTTCTGACCCTGATGTAGGTAAAACTCATACTTCCATAGTAGACACAAACTACAGCCAAGTGAGACGTACATGTGGAGAATGCTTTATAACGGCCTTTAGAAGAAGGCATTTTCAGAACTGTCAATGTTATGCAGAAGTATGAGATAAAGATGACTAGCATTGAACTTATAAGAACAAACATAGATACTATGAAGTCTACAATTTCTTTCATCTTAATGTTCCCACAAGCTAATTTCAATAGTGGGGAAGCATCACAAAAGTAATGGTCAACTTCATTGGGTCCACAGAAGTTTAGTTGTGTCAAGAACCAGATCGGAAGAATTGGTGTGAAGAGTCCAGTTAGCCAGGAGACAATAAGGAGGCGCAAAACATATTTATCTTGCATTGTGATAGTGTATCTTAGAGGATTACAGATGGCTATGTAACGGTCATAGGCCATGGAGGCCAGAAGATAACATTCAGAAGCCCCCAAAAAGGTGAAAACAAAAAGCTGAGTGATGCAGCCAGAGTAGGATATCTCCCGATTTCCTGTCATGATGTTGGCCAACAGATTGGGGAGAGTAACACTGATATACCAAACCTCCAAGAAAGAAAGGTTTCCCAGGAATATGTACATTGGTGTCCAGAGTTTCGGGTCTCGTAAAATCAGAGCAAGAATTGCCAGGTTCTCCATGACAGTGAAGACATAAACTAGAAGAAATAAAGAGAAGATGGTCTTCTGGCAATGAGAGCAGCTTGAAAATCCTGCAAGGACAAAGGTACTTACTCTGGTACTATTAACCATTATAATTAAATCCTAAGTTTGCAGATGAAGATATTGTTGTCTTGAGAGATTTCAGCTTGTTTGGCAAAGAAAGAAATATGGTTAAAATTTTTATAGGATTTTATTTAAGATTATCAGATCTTAAGTCTCATGGAAAGGCAGAGCTGGTGCAGCAGGATGTAGATTGATGTAGCAGATCTGGAGAACCAGTGTGGAAGAATGTAGGCCTGATGCAGTATAGTTGAATAGGAGCATTGGAGTAGCAGTGTAGATGAGGCAGAGTTGATACTGCAGTGTAGAAAAGTTGATGCAGCAATGTTGAAGAGTTGATGTAGCAATATAGCACAGTTGATGCAGTAATAAGCTGAATAGTAGTGAGAAACAGGCAGGCAGGAATGCTACAACACTGGAGAGGAAACACAGGCGACCAGAAAATTTGGTTCTGAGCTCGTGCTGGATTTGGGACAGATGAGTTGTATAATATGTCAGATGTTTGTATGAACATTGCGAAAAAAGACCATGGCACTCCATTGTTGCAAAAATCGAACTCATTTTTAATAAATCATTCACCCAAAGTTGTTCCAATCTAGCTACTGTACAAGGCCGTGAACAAGGGCCAGAAAGACCAAAACATTGGCTGGACATTTATGCGCAAATATATCGCCATAATGTGGTGCTGGGTTGATTATGAAAGGCAATTTATCTTGATTCAAGCAACAGTGGAGTGCTATGTAAATGATAGGTTCCCTTAAAAAAGGCTGTTTCATCATCTATACCATGTTTTTCTTTTGGTCAAGGTCAACCTAGTGCTAAAACTAGTACTGGCAATTTTTAGGCATCTTATATGCATTCCATCAAAAATTTCACAATTCAGATCAAAAAGTTAAATGGAATGGGTCCCAAACTGTTTTACAAACAATAATGAATGGAATGTATATCTTAAAGGGGTTTTCTGGGAGTTCAATATATGATGGTCTATACCTAGCAAGCCGACCAATCAGCTGTTTGAAGGTGTCACTCCAGTAAGCACTGTAGCCTCCTCACAGCATACCAAGTACAAAGATGTACATTGTATAGTAGCTGTGATTGGTGTGAAAGCCCAGGTCCATTCAATTGAATGGGATTAAGCTGCTGATAGGTCTTGTGACCCATGAACATGAGATCACCGCAGCCTCTTCAAACAGCTGATCGGAAGGGGTGTCGGGAATTGGACCTCCACCGATCAAATACTGATGACCTATCTTGAGGATAGGCCATCATTTTTTAACTCACTGAAAACCCCTTAACAGGTCTTGTTTCACCGTAGACATTGGTGGTATATCACTACAATAAACCTTCCATGTCTGGTTGTTGGGGGTCTGACTACTGTGATGAAATAGCGGGGAACAACCACTGAAATGTCATTGATTTCTAGAACAAAAAAGTGACAACAGAGCTATGAAACCATCATGCTATTTCATCTTCTCTTGGATTTGCAAGACTGTCAAGAAACCCTGGTTATTGAGGTCACAGCAAAGGGCTCCTGGTGATTGAAGCTTGGTAGAATATCCTAATGATATGCCCCCAATGTCTGTGATGAGGACAATCCTTTAACAACATTACTACCAGGACCACTGGCAGATAATATCATTAAACCATTAATTATGCTAAACCACCTGAAATATTTGATGTTAAAGGGGTATTCCCATCTCAGATAATAGGGGCATATCGCTAGAATATGCCCCCATTGTCTGATAGGTGCGGGTCCCACTGCTGGAACCTACAACTATATCGAGAACGGAGCGGGGAGAGCTGTGGCTGGAGGATCCCAGATTTCCCGGGGTACGTCTACCACCAAGCGCTGCTCCCCGCCTCTCCCATAGAAGTGAATGGGAGCGGACCGCGCATGTACCCCCATGCTCCCATTCATTTCTATGGGGCCCGCTATATTCGCTGGCCCCATAGAAAATGAATGGAGGGCAGCTGCGCATGCGGTGGGACCCGCACCTATCAGACAATGGGGGCATATCCTAGCGATATGCCCCCATTGTCTGAGATGGGACAACCCCTTTAAAGGGACACTAAACCCTAAAAACATAAATAACACAAATACAGTTAATCCATAGTGCACACACAGCTATGTCTACAAGATGCACCCCAAACTGCTGCCATTAGCAGTTTAGCAGAGATCTTGCAGACAACTTTTTCCTTCCTTGTAGCAGTGCTGAGAACAAATGTGGAACAAAAAGTGCACTACCCTGATAATACACTGTACCTGATCATCCAAGGAGATTGCAACTCTATAGAGTGGAACACTGCATAAAAAAATCCGAAGTCTCACTGAAAGGCAAATTTAAAGCAGGACATTAGTACCAACATACAGCGGGATTTTGCTACTGACACAGTGAAATAACGGGATATTATTACATTGTTGCAACAATTGAAAACATATACGTCAAATTAGAGTGTCTGGAAAGAAAAAATATGTGTTGAAGTGTACCACCAGTGAACTTTATGATGCAATCACCAATTATATCTTTGGGGTCAAACTATTAATGTTTTTGGTCTGTGAATAGTATTGTCCAGCTACTGGCTGAAATCTATAGTCTGGAACAACTAGCCATAGATTCCTGAGACTAGTTTTGGAAAATATAAAAAACTCGTTGCTTATTTTAAAATGTTATTCTTTCTCTTTTTTTAACTTGTTACTGCCAGGTCTTGAGCCCAAGACCTTCTGTATTGGAGGCAGAAGCACTTACCAGTAGAATACAGAGCCCACTGTTATTAATAGGAGGATTTTCTCTGACTAAAAATTTATATTTTTCCCACGTATAAGGTATTCTATTGCACAATGTACTGGTATCTACAGATACATCTCTTTCTAGGCATACCAATGCATTGTATTGGTGTTTTAAGGAAATAAAAGCAATTTTTAGTAATTGCAAAAAAATGAATTGCACAAAATAAGTTACAACGCCATCCAATATACGTTTTTTAACCAAGCTTTCCCAAAACCCTAAAAGGCAAATCTGCCTAGCTATGGCACTATTTAGGAATGGGGGATGGGGGAGGGGTCATCTTGGTAGATTTAGTATTCTGCAGTCTATTGAAGTTGCACATCGTTTTAACCCAGCTTTCCCAGGATCTTGAAAGGTAAATCTGCCTACCGTTGGCACTATTTGGGAGTGAGGAAAAGGATTTATTTAGATAGACTTAGTAGTTAGCAGTCCCTATTACAGCTCTACCTATTGTGTTTCCCATCTGTCTAGCTACACCGTATGCTACAGCGTGGAGGATTTGTCACCATGATTCTTACTCAGCTTTTTCAGGCTTCTGGCTATCAATTCCAGGTAGGTATTCTTCAATACTGAGGATTCATAAACAGCCTGATCTGCATTCTGCATCCTGAGTCTTAATTCTATCAAAGCTAGGTAACAATTTCTGGGACGGTGTTGGGAGCATATTGTTTATATAAAATATTTACAAAGCTACTCTGATACATTGTGTGAATTTCTAATATGGTACCAGGGCAACATAATCCGCAGTTCTGCACTCATTTCCAGATCAATGATCGGCAAGTTGCTCTAGCTATATGTCATGTTCTAGAGTCACTAGAACCCCTGAAAGAGCGAGTAATTTAAAGGGTTTGTAGAACATACAGCAGCAAACCAAGCCAAAACAAAAACTTTATTAAACAAGTACAAACCAAAACAGACAGAATAATTCTAAACAAAAAAGTAGGAAACAATGGCAGATGTAGAACCACTGGGGCAAGTGACCAGTTTGACTTAGGGCCAAACCCTAGGAGTGTTATTATGGTGCTTCCCTGGTTTTCACCCTTAAACCTCTATACAGGGATCTGGTCTTCATCACAGGGTAGTGATCGGACCACTACCTCCTGGGATGTTCCCAGTACACTTGGCAGAAATAGACATTGGTACAAAACACCATTGGTCCAGGAAAGTAACTAAACAAGACCTAAACAAACATGTAACATAGGAAACTGTTCAGGCACCTATCAGGAACCTATGCGGAACTGGATACAAGGAGCATGGCACTCACTGACAGACAGGACAAACTTAGAGACATACAGACATAGCCAGAACCCAATGCCGATATAGATACAGGGAGCATGGCGTTCACAAGCAGACTAGTATGTGCAGACAACATAGAAACATGCCTGAACTCCATGTGGAACTAGGTGCATAGCGGTCACAGAAGAACATAGAAAACATGAAGACATAGTAACATGACTGGAAGCCATGCAGAACTGGGTGCATGGCAATCACTGATGCAATACGGTAACATGTCTGGACCCCATGAAGAACTGTGTGCATGGCGATCACTGACGCAACATGGTAAGGTTAATTTCACACTTGTGTTTTTGCCTGATCCAGCAGGGATCAGCAAAAACGCTTCTGTTACTGATAATACAACCATCTGCATCCGTTATGAACGGATCCAGTTGTGTTACTGTTAACATAGCATTGACTGATCCATCATGATCTCCATTGAAAGTCAATGGGGTATGGATCCATTTTCTCAAATTGAAGCGTTTTTCTTTGGTATTGAGATTCTTTGACGGGTTCAATACCGGAAAATGTAAACGCAAGTGTGAAAGTAGCCTAACATGTCTGGACCACATGGGGAACTGGGTGCATGGCCATCACAGGTAGACATACAGTACAAAATAACATTGTAGAAACTCCCAGAAAGACTAAGACATGGAGGCATTGATGAAATATCAGGCTGACCACATAAGTCAGTGTAGAATCACTGCACACAGACTGATCTCAGGAACACAGCTCACAGGGTCACTAAGGCCCCTTTCACACTTGCGTTTGGAAGATCCGGCATAGAGTTCCGTTGTGAGGGCTCTATGCCGGAGGGAAACGCTTTAGTTACAGATAATACAACCGCATGCATCCGTTTGAACGGATCCGCTTGTATTAACTTTAAATATGTTTTAACATTGCCAAGACGGATCCGTAATGAACTCCATTGAAAGTCAATAGAGGACGGATCCGTTTTCTATTGTGGCAGATTGTGCCAGAGAAAACGGATCCGTCCCCATTGACTTGCATCCCAGGACGGAAAGAATAACGTTCAGTGACTGAACTGAAGACATCCTGATGCATCCTGAATGGATTTCTCTCCATTCAGAATGCATGAGGATAATCTGATCAGTATTCATCCGGCATAGAGCCCCGATGACGGAACTCTATGCCGGATCCTGAAAACGCTAGTGTGAAAGGGCCCTAAGAGAGAGGAGTCAGCAATCCCAGGCAGCTGTAGCTCACATTCTTGAGATGGAAACATCAAATAAGTGGTGCTCTGCACAAAATAGATATACACAACTCACAGGTCTTAAAAGCAGGGTTATTACAGCACCTGACCGCCTGATATTCATTAAGGCTAGGGCTACACTGCAACATATGTCGCTTGGCTTCTTGTTGCCGTGAAGTCACGTGACATTTTTTATAATCATAGTCAATGGCATTGCACTGCGACACGCGGCGACTGCAACACAACAGTCACAAACAATCCATCCAAGTTGGATTTTTGTGCAACTATCACATACATCGCAGTTGCAGCATGTCACACCATTGACTGTCATTTCAAAAGATGTCGCTCGACATTGGTAAGACATAATTGTCACATGACACATGATTTTTCCTTTGTCGCCCCACACATGTTGCCTTGTAGCCCTAGCCTAACTCTAAGTGAACACAGAGAGCATACAAGTCACAGAACACAGTTCGGTGCTGCGTGCTGACCAAAGCCAGTACGCAGCACCCAAGCAACCAACATACACTGTTAACAGACCGCAGCCAGTACGCAAGATCGCATGCAGCCGGCCTACACAGCAACACAGTGTCACAGTGAACTGCACTGTGACAGTATATGAAGAGATTTGGTAGCAGATTGGAAAGGGCTCACCCAGGTTTTCCTCAGGAGGGGGTGCTCCCGCTGTGTCAGACTCACCTAAGTCTGAATAAAGATATATTATATGGTCTGTATTTGGTACAGTGGGGCACTCAATTGGTCATATGTTGGATCAATACAGATTATTACAGTAAAATAAAATAAAATGAATGAAAAAAGGTCTGGATTGGACTTTCATAAAAATCTAAAGCTATAGTGTTATAACACATGAATCAAACAATTATAACCTTAATCGTGTTCCGGGGAGACAGAGTGGGGCAACCTCATTGAAATCCCGACCCAGATTTTCCACATATCCCATTTAAAATAAAGTGTGGAAAATAAAAGGTATATAAAGGACCATTAAACCGGGGGGAACCATCCACTGATGAAGAAGTATGCGTTACTTTGAAACGCGTCTGGTATGAATGGTCCCCTATCTGATACCTTGCAAACCAGCTCCGGAGCAAACTGAAAGAGAGACAAAGAAGAAAAAACGAAACAAGCAAAAGTAAAGAAAGTAATCCTACATAATCATATGTACCACGGGTAAACTACGAACGGAATCCAATACCTAGTCCAACCACAGCATACAGACCGGAAAAATCAAAAAATTACGTCATCACAAGTGAGACGCCGGTGCTAGGGGGACTCGGAAAAGAAGGAGGAGAGCTACACTGTAACACGCGGGACGCTGCGAAACCAGTGGTACAGCAACCTACCTTGATCGCGTTCGGCTTGTGACAACGAACCGTGAGTACAGACGATACAAGTTATTTACCAAAGGTGAAATACGTACTAATTAGACTACTAACAGTCAAAATTATACTGTGAATACCATCTGAACATACCAACTAAAGTCAAATATAAAACAGCTTACTACCTGCACAGCAGAACTAATGCTGTACGCTGTCTCGGCCGTATATTAACAATTTACCGGTGAAAAATAAGTTTATATATAAATCTTCGGACTCAAAAGAGGTGTGGACTGAAAAAATCTTATAAGAAGATTATTGGACATTATTGGGGACATCCTATAGTGGTAATATAGTAATATAATATAATCTTCAGCATACCTACAAATGCTACCTGCATAATTACAGTAGGAAGGGAGGAATTATCACTGCATAACTGGGCAGATTAGCTCTTCAGCTGTGTATACTATGGCTGGTGCTATGTATATATTACTGCTGGTATTCTGGGCAATATGGCTGGGACCATTAACAAATCTACTATGTACTATTACTATCTAAGAGATGCCTTCCAACAAAACAGACATGCTCATGGTGTGGACTAAATTGATCCATGAATAAACTCATTCCTCTCCTCCTAAACATCCTGGCTTACATGTATCATAGGGTGGAGAGGGAGGGGAAGAAGACTTGGCTGCAGCCTAAGAGAGCACCTCTTTTCTATTCTCTTTTTCATGGTCTGCAATTGTGATATCCTACAAAACAAGAGCAAATAACAACGACACATAAGCTAGGTTTTATTGGTTGTTCTTTTTTGTGTTTGGATTCTGGGTCTAGTGGTCCTGCAATCCACCCTTGACTTCCATGGATATTAGAACCATCTCATAACCACTTTAGAACATTTACTTTTTAACATCTTCACCACCCTAATTTATCAGATATAACAGGTATTAACCCCTAAACCACTTATTTACCCTAGATCTTCAGGGCCACCTCTAAGAATATTACCACTGCTGAATAACATGCCCATTCCAGATACGTGCCGACTCTCCCAGCAGATCTGGGAAGCACACAGAAAAATGTTGACAAACCTTCTGGGTGTGGCAGAAGCCTCCCGGGACCTTCAAGAAAGAGGCTCTCAATATACTGACTTTCAATATTATCAGACCTAGCAAACACATACTGTAGGGCAGCGTGACATGTAAAATGAGGCATAGTATGTGAAATATGAAACTGGTTAGGTCTCAAAGATTTCTGGAAATTTGCCAGCATAACACAGTCTATAAAAATTGGAAAATATGCGATACCATGTATTTTGTAGTGCATTTGCACTAAAGTTAAGGGCACTGTATTGGAACCAGATTTGCCCCTCATTTTCTATTAATGTGGCTTTCTGGAGTAACATGTTGATCACCAGTTGAGATCATGTGCTCTATTGAGCGCTGCAGGCTTTTCCTAGGCCAGTGATGTCACATTCAGCAGTCACATGGTCTAGGCACAGCTCAGTTGCATTCAGGTGAATGGGACTGGGCTTCAATACTATATTTAATGAATGGCACAGTGCTTGGTAAGCTGTGAGGATGCCACAGTGCTCCTCTGAGAGCTGCATCACTTTCAAACAGCTGATCGGCTGGAGTGATAGGAGTCAGAGGTTCAGAGATCAGATATTGATGACCTACAGTATTCTGAGGATAGGACATCATATTGTATTCCTGGAAAACTCCTTTAAATAGTGGCAAGTGAAACTTGGTAGCTTGCGTGCAGCAAGTTTTGGTAGCCGGTGAGGTGTGATCACACACAGTACTTTCTCCTAATGGTGGCCTGGGACACATAAAAAAGTTGGCTAACCCAGTCTGGTGGAGCAGCATCACATACAGAAAAACACTTTAAAAGTCCTGCTTGTGTCACACCTACAGTATAAAGCCTACCTTCCAACTGCACTTACCTTGTAAGAAAAATGTTTCCAGGGATACCAAAGTGATATCAGACAAATCATTAAACTGACTTACTGCGTTATCTGTCAAACTATATATGTATAGTGAATTTCTCAGTAGGAATTCTTCCCTAATGTGTCTTCTAAGAAACTGTCAAAGGTTTGCTTCAAACAGAGGCATAAAAATTACCTGTAAATCCAACTATATCCTACACTAACCTGATCCACCACTAATTCTCCATAAGGCTTAGTTACATTCTGAAATCTGCGCTGGACGTGTCACATACTGACAATGTGCTGCCGGCTGCCCCTGAGATTAGTATTTATAGAGTCAGGAAACACAGGAGAAATGGTCCAGGTGGATTATCAAAGATTATGAAGAGGAAGGAGGCTTCATAATTGGCACTATAATGCCATGGTTACCATTTCCCATTAGAACTGGTCATTGTAAAATGTATTAAATCAGGAGAAGCTATTTATGTAGGCATTCATCCACTGGGAGTTGCGAGGGGGTTGTAAAGTCCTGTTAACAGAAGGTAATTATCACTCTGATCTAAACATTCAATTCCCTGGAGGGAATTGAAGCATTTGTAGGTGCCCATTGAAATGAATAGACTGTCCATGTTACGCAAGCATGTGCCATTTTCTCCAGAGCGGTTTTGCAATGACTTGTAAAAAAAAAAACTAAAACTGCAACCTGGAAAGGACTACTGGGCATTCTTATATATAAAGATGAACAAAATTCTTAAAATTTGGCTAAATTGGCCAGGCGATTCGATTAGGGTTGGAATTAATTCAACCCAAACCGAAGATGCTCAGATTGTCTGGAATTTTAAAATCAATTTGCTCATCTCTACTGTAGGGGTTTAGCTCAGTTGCCATATAGAAGTTAGAAGCCAGGAACACAGGCACAGGGTAACTCTTCAGGGCAAAGGCTTAGTTTATTTATGAAGAAGTGAATAAGTCCAACTTCAAGCAACATTCTTCAGCAGTGTGACAAAAGTCAGGCAGAGCATTCCAAATAAGCCAGGTTCTCATCAGTCTATATGGCTGGAGTACAGCAGATGAACTCAGCTAGAGAGCTAGTCCAGCTTGGGAGACACAGAAAGTCTCCTCTTAGTCTCTGTTTCTCACAGCACCCAAAACTCTAATGCAAATGTAGACCCATGATGGGAGCAACCTTCCCACCCAAGGTGTTCAGTCACTCCTAAATCCTGGACCCAATTCCAGTTAATAAAAAACACTCACAAAGTAACCTATTGTTACTGGTGCATATCTTTTACAGAATCTACATCACCTAAACAAGCAACCTCAGTGACACATATACGTTAGCCAGTCAAACATAGACCTTATATAGGATGGAGGATGAAACAGCACCCTTTGCCATTCCCCGCTCTAGCCAACTCACCAGTTATGACTCAAAAATGGTCTTTCTGAGACCGTAAAGTTTATGTTTTTTTCTGATGTGCGTGTAGTAGATGAAGTGCACTATCATTGGATATGTAGTAACACAGAACAAACTATATTTGACTTAAATGTGGATACATTGTCCCACAGTTTTTTCTCTGGATTTTATCTTTAAAAATTAGAATTCACCATAACCATGACCCATTTGACCCAATGATGTGCAGCTTGGGGGGCAAGTAACTGCTGTGGCCAGTCATTGCCTTAGTGGCACACTTGACCTTGTCCACTTTGGAAGTTGACAAGACAAGCAGGGAACTGGAGTGCAGTCAACTAAAGGAACTAGAACCGAGCAGCATGTCTTCACAGACATATATGCAGTTGGAGCACATGGAAGTCATACATGGGGTCTACAGCTTTAGCCTTCCATCAACCGGAGAGTAACTCTAATCCCTGACGACTGTGTTTATTTCATGTTTGCCTGTTCATTGAAATGGGAATTGTAGATGGTTGTTTTGGTGAGCAGCTGACTAATGGGGCAGCTTCATTCTCAGAAAATGTTGTCCAGATTAGACAACCCCTTCATGTCTTTTAGGAAAACCATCAGGAACATCTGACCTTGTGTTCTAGATATTGAGATTAAGCTGACAAGCCTGCTATATAATTTAACAGTGTTACCAGGGTTGGACTGACCCACCAGAGTCCCTGAGAATCCTCCAATGGGGCTCAGGCTCTGACTCAATAATGGACCACAACGGTCCAGCAGAGACGACCCATGAGGTGCTGAATTTGGAGACAATCACTTATTGCTCGGGTTTATTTCTTATGTGTTGGTCCACAAATAGGTATACCAAATAACCCCGACTAGGGTAAACAAAGGAAGGTTAAGAAATAAAATACAACTTTTTATATAACCGTTAAAAAATTCTGGGTGTGACCAGATATCAAAAGAACAATCCAATAATAACAAAGGACAACAAAAAACACATAAAAGTCCCAGTAGGGACAAATTAAGACCCGATATTGCAGTCAATGAGGTAAGATGAATTTAAAAAAAAAACGGTCTTACCATGAGGTGTGCTTGACGACAATCCAGTACCTATACAGCCCGAGGAATTGGTAGCAGAGAACTGTGGGCCACTCTATGTTTTATAGCTGTGTCATAGACCATTCCCTGGTTCAATCCCTGAACAATAAACACCAGGAAGGGATTAAACCAGGGAATTGTCTATGACACAGCTAAACAACATACAGTGGCCCACAGTTCTCTTCTACCAATCCCTCGGGCTATATAGGTACCGGATTTTCGTAAAGCATACCTTATGTTAAGGCTACATTCACACGACCGTGAATGTGTCCGCATCCGTTCCACAATTCTGGGGAACGGGTGCGGACCCATTCACTGTCTATGTGGCCGGACGAGGTGCGGAGAGCACACTTTGTGCTCTCTGCTTCCGCATTTGCGGAGCGTAGCCCTGAACTTCCGGTCCGCTGCTCTGCAAAAGATAGAACATGTCCTAGCCTGCGGACAAGAATAGGCATTTTTATGGGCGGTGCGGCTGGGTGTATTGTGGATCCGCAATTTGTGGATCCTTAATACACTATGGTCGTGTGAATGTTGCCTTAGACCGTTCTCTTTTTCTTCATCTTACCTCATTGACAGCAATATCGGGTTCTAATTTGTCCCTACTGGGAATTTTATGTTTTTTTTGTTCTCCTTTGTTATTGTTGGATTATCCTTTTGATAGCTGGTCACACCCAGAATTTTTAACGGTAATATTAAAAGTTATATTTTATTTCCTAAAATTCCTTTGTTTACCCTAGTCTGGGTTATTTGGTATACTTATTGAATTTTGGAAGTTATTACTCCTCAATTTTAGACTTTTTGGTTATTGTCGTTTTGGTCCACAAATAAGCTAGTAGGCCTTACTGATAATCTAAAATGGATATTGACTGTTAAAATCCTGTCCTAATGGTCCCAAGGAACCTTGGGCATTGGTGTTATACAAGGAGATATACTTTGGTGTATTGCATTACATGGCATCTCATCAGGTAGCACTATATTTACAGTAGTTACTGTACATGATGTGTAACCTTCTTGTAATAGTTGCTTATACTGAACACTTATTTAACAGCTCTTCACACGTCGTGCCAATTAAGACTGAAGAAATGAACCCCCAATGGCAACAATCAATGTAATTAAATATAAAGATTCAGCCAGAAGTCCCAGCTGAACCAAGGTTACTCTATTTTATTTTCTAATTAAAACTTGAAGTTCATTGCAATTATTACACCACATAACAAGTCCCTTGGTTGGAAAACATGAACGATCTTATTTTGGCTTCACAACATCTCTGAAGGGAATTTCTAAATGTTTGAGTGAATATTGTTTGCAGAGAGGCAGATGGGATTTGTAATATAGATAGAAAGTCAGCTGGGAGAAGTGATTGACTGGTTAACAATAACATTGCTGGGAAAATAATGCACTGTCCTGTCATATACAATGTAAGGTTAATTCGTTAAAATTAGCCATCTGGACAACCTCTTTTTGGATTGGACATATGGATGCTGTAGCGTGGAGTACTAAGCAATACTATATACCCTTTCAGTAGTTACACTGAGCTTCATTCAAACAAGATGGGGCAACTTCTTTAATAAACAGCCAAAACAGGTTCAGACTGCACATTTAGACTGAAGTAATAGGGGGCACTCCAAAGTGCACAACTAGATTGCTGTTATAGGGGGTGTGCCAGACTGTACAGCTAGGCTGTTGTTTTAAGGGTTGTAATAGACTATATCTAGACTGCTGTTATAGAGGCACACCAGACTGCACCTGCTGTCATAGGGGGTGCTATACTATATAGCTATACTGCCGATGTTGTTGGTGCATCAGAATAAACAAAGTGCTGTGATAGGGGTCATTCCAGAAAGCAGATCCCGACTTCAGTTAAGGGGGGCACTATAAATTACTATAAACTGACTATACAACCACAATGCTACTATAAGGGGAGGTCCAGACTACACAAACAAACTTCTATTATGGGGGAACCCGACTACACAACCAGACTGCTGCTATAAGAGGAGGTCTAGACAACACAACCAAACTGCTGGTATAGAGGGAGGTCCAGACTACACAAAAAAACTGCTGGTATAAGGGGAGGTCCAGAGTACACAAACAAACTGCTGTTATAGGGGGAGGTCCACAGTACACAATCAGTGCTGTTATTAAGGATCCAGACTACACAACCAGACTGCTGGTATAGGGGAGTTCCAGACTACACAACCAGACTGCAGTAAGGGGAGTTCCAGACTACACAACCAGACTTATAGGAGGATGTATAAAATACTCAGCCAGATGGCTACTATGAGGATGGGGTCCAGTCTACATAACCAGACTGCTACTATAGGAGGAGGTCTAGTCTACACATAAAGACTGGAGTTATAGCGGGAACTCCAGACTACACAACCAGCCTGCTCTTATAGGGTAAGGTCCAGACTAAACAACAAGACTGCTGCTATAAGGGGAGGTCTAGACTACATAACCAGACTGCTTTTATCGGGGATCCAGACTACACAACCAGACTGCTGCTGTAAGAGAAGGTCTAGACTACACAGCCAGACTGATGTTATAGAGGGTTATCCAGTCTATACAACCATACTACTGTTATAGGGGGAGGTCCAGACTACACAATCATCAGACTGCTGCTATAGGGTGGGGGGTCCAGACTACACAGCCAGACTGCTGTTATGGGGGAGGTCCTGACTACTCAACCAGACTGTTGTTATGGGTGATCCAGACCACACAACCAGATCACTGCCATAAGGGGAGGTACAGACTACACAGCCAGACTGCTGTTATAGGGAGTGATCCGGTATACATAACCAGATGTCTGTTATAAGAGGAGCTCCAGACTACAGAGCCAGACTTTTGTTATGGAGATAGCATCCAGACTGGTGTTATAGGGGGAAGTCCAGATTACACATCCAGACTGCTGTTATGTCGAGAGCTCCAAACTACACAACAGACTGCTGATATAGAGGATGATCCACTCTGCACAATCAGACTTCTGTTATAGGGGGAGGTCCAGACTACACAGCCAAATGCTGTTATAAATTGGGGGGTCCAGACTCTACAACCAAACTGCTACTATAGGGTGAGGTCTAGATTAGACAATCAGACTGCTGTTATAGGGATTGCTCCTGTCAAAATAGCCAGACTGCTGTTCTGTCAAGAGCTCCAGACTACAGAACAGACTGCTGATATAGCGAATGATCCACTCTGCACAACCAGACTGCTGCTATAAGGTGAAGTCCAGACTTCACAACCAGACTGCTGCTTTTGGGTGAGGTCCAGACCAAACAACCAGACTGCTGTTATAGGAGAGTTACACACTACATAACAAAACTACTGTTATAGGGGAGGTCCAGACTACACAATTAGACTGCTGTTATAGGGGATGTCCAGACTGAGGGTATCTGCAATTGTTGGGTTTTATATATAATGTTATGCATTTTGCTGTTTTAGCTGTTTATTGCAGCAGATGAGGCAATGGTTGACAGGAACAGGGCTAACCACCCTGTTCCTCCACTTTTGGTAGGAGTGGGGTGGTTCTACTTCCTGCCATGAGGGGAAGTTCCAGTACAGGCAGGGAAGGGAGAAGAAGCAAAAGTCAGACCTCCTACTTCTGGAACAGTATCAAGTTTCCCCTGTGAGACCAATACTCCAGAAACCAGGATACAGTGTGAGAAGACAGCAGAGTGATCAGTAAAATTACAGCTTTACAGACACTGCTGCAAGGGCAGGGGCTACGGCTCAGACACCCATCACCCTATACCACCATGCCAGACTAACATCAAGCCTGTATCACAGTGGACAGCCATATTCACAAATGCCTGCAAGTGCTATAAATTGCTTCTAACCAGCCACCATGCCTCCTCATCTGGTGCCGGCAAATGCAGTTTGTAATTAATACTACTGGGTATGCCATAAGTTATATTTTGCACTAAGTAAAGAGAGACTTTTATCTTTACTTCTGGCCTGATTCTTTTATCAACCTTTCCACTTCACCAATCCCCAGCGAGCAATGGCCTGATGAAGTACACCATGACACAACACTTAATGAGGGCCACTACCATTCCCATAGTCTGCACCAGCTCCTCAGCAGGGGCAATATTCGATATCACAATATTTCGCGAATATTTGTATATTCATCATATATTCGCGAATATTTGTATTCGATAATATTCTATTGATTGTGAAAAATCGGCAATGTAATATTCGCGTAATGCGAATATTCTAAAACACAAATATATAGCAGTATAGAATATAGTGCTATATATTTGCTTTTTTAGAATATTCGGAATTTTTTCCAATTTAATGTGAACAGTTATTGGCCCAAAATCAACTTAAGCAGGGAGGAATCATGACTTCAGATGAAAACTTTGATAGACAAAGCATGTGCAAAATTCTTCATTATTTAATATAGTTTATGTTATGCGAAAAATCGGTAATTAAATATGCGCATTAATTGAATCGCGTAAGGGCGTTAAGCAACTTTCCTATTGGGTTGGCTTAGTAGAATTGTGGAATATGTAGAATACAGCGCTATATTTTACATATTCGACAATTCTACCAAGCCAACCCAATAGAAAATTTGCTTAACACCCTACGCGATTCAATTAATGCACACATTTAATTACCCATTTTTTGCATAACATAAACTATATTAAATAATGAAGAATTATGCACATGCTTTGTCTATCAAAGTTCTAGAAAGTTAGAAGTTAATTGTTTTCCCGTTCATAAAACTACAAACTCCCTACACTTCTTTCATTTATAAGAGATGAATATCCCTCCCTCTCGTATTCACTCACGGAAATCTGTTCACATGATATACTCCAGAAACCAGAGACCGCACAAACTAATCCTTTCCACATTAAATACCGCACCATATGCTTTCCATCCACTAGGTCCTTTTTATATAGTCAATACAACCAAAACTAAAACTGCACTTTTCCCAATCTCATATTAAGGGATCACAGTTTGAAGTCAAATAGAAATTCGGAGCAGTTCCATCACATCAAGCAGGGCTTTCGGTCAAACTCCACATTCAGTCCCTGTGGCTATAAAGTGTCTACTTTATAGATCCATTCCACCTCACAGTGATTGATTTTCAAGACGGGATCTCCTCCAAACCAATGTGATTTGACTATTTCAATTCCAGTGAACATCAGTCCACTCAGATTTTTTTGATAGACTTTTTTAAAATGTAGGGGAATGCTATGTATCTCCAAGCCCATTTTAATATTACGGATATGCTCCTGAATTCTTGTTTTTAATTTTCTTGTAGTTCTCCCCACATATTTGAGGCCACAAGGGCACTCCAATAGATAGACGATTCCTGTATATTCACACGTAATTTCCCCCTTTATTTTAAAGTCCAGATTTTTTTATTTAAGTAAATTGTTTGTACACTTCTAATTCTATTTGCTTTGGCCCTGTTTTTACACGGGAGGCAAAAACCGCACCATGTGAATTTGTTCCGTCTCCTTTTAGTATTTTCTGTTGGAATAAAGCTATTCACCAAATTATGACGCAAATGCGGGGCCTTTTTATATTTGATCTCTTTGGTTGATTTGGAATAATCTCTCCCAAAATTGGGTCATTTTCTAAAACCACCCAATTTTTCTTAATGGTCTTTTTCATAAAGCCAGCACTCATATTATATTGGGTAAGAAAGGTAAAACGAAAATCCTTTCCTCTCTGTTCGCCCTTTTTTTCCCTAAGTCTTCCATTTTCCTCTATATTTATTACAACAGATGGTCAAATCCTTTCCTAGATATCGTTTTTCTACAAACCACTTGTAAATGACCTGACTTATGACCTGTATTTTGTAATTCTCTTGAATTGTCCTTTTGGTATATTTTTTTTCCAGGGGCCATAATGGCAACTGGTAGTTGCAATATATGCGTTTACGTCGGTCTCTTTAAAAAAGGTTTTTGTTTTAAAGACATTGTCATCAATAAAAATGGTTAGATCCAGGAAGTTAATGGAGGTGGAACTGATGTAACTCATAAATTTGAGGTTCCAATTATTTTTATTAAGATCTGTAACTAGATTTATCAATCCATGTTGCTCTCCATCGTCATTTCCAAATCCGCAGTTCTCCACTTTGACTTCACCAATCCCCACGGAGCAACGGATTGAGGGAGTACACTGTGGCACAACATCTCATTAGAGCCACTACCACTCCCATCCTCTGCACTGGCTTCTCAGGGTCTTGCTGCATATTTACACTAGCTGATCTTTTGTCATTGCAATTTTGCCACTGCTCTGGGAGTGTCGGTCCTCTACTTTCTTTGCTCTCCACTTCCTGTCCTGGCTCAACGTACTGAATATGCCAGGAAACGCCTGTCCAGGACTGACGTTTCTTTACTTTTCCAGCATTTCACGACAATACAGGAAGTAGACAGCAATGGCTACTGGAACAACATTGGGGCAGCAGTTTAGGATTGGAGAGGGTTAGTATTAGAGATGAGCGAATCGAAGCTGCCGAAGTGGAATTCGATCTGAATTTCAGGAAAAATTTGATTCACTCCAAAGCTTAATTACCTCGCAATTCCTGGTAACGAATCACATTTTTTCCTAAAATGGCTGCACGTATGAGGACATGAAGCAAGGGTTTCTGGGAAGGCAGGATCTTCCATAATGCCATGCATGCAGCCAATCAGCAGCCAGCCAGCCCTGTGATGTCACAGTCCTATAAATAGCCTCAGCCATCTTAGATTCGGCCATTTACCAGTGTACTTAGTGCAGGGAGAGACATCAGTAGGCACTAGGGACAGTGGTAGAAAAAACCTCTTTGTGCTAAAAAAAACGACTTACAAGTGCAGGGAAAGATTAGTCAAGGTGTAGGGAAAGGATAGGAAGGAATCATTCCACAGCATTTATGTTGAACAGGGTTCAGTAGGGGAGGCTACAGCCTGGGTAATAGGAACAATCCTATTACACCTTGCTGCACTTACTGGGGATCCATATTGCCATTATACAGCTCTGTAATTACAGCAAACCATTCTTATTAGGGTGCAAGTGCTGTTTGATACAACCATTAACAGGGTTTATTAAAAGGAAATATTTCTACGTCTTATTTTCCCTTGTGCATTGCAGTTATATGTTCTAAAGCATTTTCTGGCTTGTATTAGTGGAAAAAAAGGGTTTGTTAGCCTTTGTGTGGTGAAGTGCTAAAATTACAGCAAAATAAGTGGCAAAAGTAAAATATATTTGCCACTCAGCTGTCACGGTCCCCCCCATGAGGTGAGAAGATCGGAGATACTGGCGGCACGTGAGGTTATCTGACAGTCTCTCTGTTTTCTCCTTGCAGTGTTGTTTTTTTGGTAATGACCACACCTCTTGCGAAGTGCAGCTTGTAGTCATTACTGAGGCCCTATTTATTTCTGACTCACACTGCTTACCATGCGGTTGATATTTCCTGCTGGAGTTGGTTGAGCTGGTGTGTTGTTCCTTTGGATCTCCTGCTACTCCATTCTGCTTTAAGCTAAGTGCATTTTGTTTTGCATTTTGTTGTTCTCTTGTGTTAGTTGCTTTCTAGACCCCAGGGAGACGCAGGTCCCTTCATCTTGGAAGAAACCAGTAGTCTCATTCCCTGCCACCACTCCTAGGACTTTCCAGGGTCTCCAGGGCTTAGGTTCCGGTGTATCAGTATTTTCACCTTCAGGGTCTACTCATATTGGCAGGAGTCAGGGAGAGGTCTAGGGATTCATAGGAGGTCACCATCCCTCTCTCTTAGCTTTGAGGCCTAGACTACTGTCTATTTCCTTCTGTGTGTGTTCTGGTGTTTTCCCCTCCCCTATACTTGTGACATCAACGGTGCAGTTATCTGTTGTAAAGCCTTTTGTGGCGTGTATTACTTGAAAAAGAAAAAATATATTTGCCACTCAGCGGTGCAGTTATCTGTTGAAAAGCCTTTTGTGGTGTGTATTACTGGAAAAAGAAAAAATATATTTGCCGCTCAGCGGTGCAGTTATATGTCCTAAAGCCTTTTGTGGCGTGTATTAGTGGAAAAAGAAAAAATATATTTGCCGATCAGCGGTGCAGTTATATAAAAAGCCTTTTGTGTTCTGTATAAGGTGACAAAAATATGTTCTAAAGCTCTTTTTGGAGTGTATTAGTGGCAAAAAATATAAATATATTTGACGTTCAGCGGATATGTTCTAAAGCCCTTTTTGGCGTGTGTTAGTGGGGAAAAAGAAAAAGGGCTTATTAGCAGTTATGTGTTGAAGTGAGAAAATTACAGCCCATTTTGGTGTGTATTAGTGCATTAGCAACTAGCAGAGTTTGCCCTGGAAAAGCTGTCCTGCCCGGCCAGTAGTGTGGCATCAGAGCGGGTGTTTAGTGCGGGCCATAGTTACCCCAAGAAGAACTCGCCTGTCCACTCAAAATGTGGAGAGACTGACCTTTGTCAAGATGAATCAGGCGTGGATCAGCCAGGATTTCTATCCACCAATGCTTGATGCATCAGACTAGATAATTCATATTGCCACACCAACACTTTGACAAAAGACAGGTTTCTTCTGGCTACCTGCCTCAGCTACTATTCTGATGCTGCCACCCACCTGATGCCACACATCTGATACCAAGTGCTCCTTCTTTCACCCACCATCTTAAGCTGGTACTCGTATTGCCACCTACCTCCCTACTCTGTCACTGGGTCACTCTGTGGTCTCCTGTTGCTGCTGCCACCTCCCCACTCTGTCACCGGGTCACTCTGTGGTTTCCTGATGCAGCCTCCACCTCCACAATGTCATTGTGCCACTCTGTGGCCTCCTCTTAAAAGTGCCGCCACCTCCACACTCTGTCATTGTGCTGCTTTGTGGCCTCCTGATGCTGTCTTCACCTCGACGCTGTCATTGTGCCACTCTGTGGCCTCCTCCTGATGCTGCCGTCACCTCCAGACTCTGTCATTGGGCCACTTTGTGGTCTCGTTATTCATGTGTCATCTCTGTTTTTGATCCACTCCTGTTTTTTCTGGCATTAGCAATACTGATGGATTACTGATCAAATGCTGACTGAGTGAAGGCGGATGCTCCACAAACAGGATCCGTTTTGTGGGGGTTATTGTTCTGACAGATCAGAGGAAGGGCAAAATAATCAGTGACGTCAACACAAACTTAAGCCTCATTCACACATCAGTGTTTTCCCATCCGTGATTGTGAGCCAAAACCAGGATTGGAGCCTACACAAACATAAGTATAAGGGAAAGATCTGCACCTGTTCTGTGTTTAGAGCTGCACCTGGTTTTGGCTGAAAATCACTGATGGAAATAACTGACCGAACACTGAAGTGTGAATGAGGATTTACTGCTGACACCCTCTCCACTCTGTCAGGGGGCTCTACTTGTATAATCGTTTAATAGAACAGGTTCTAGAGGGCAGCCAATCAGCAAGCGTTTAAGATGTGTGCCCTTAGAAGCCATCACAGCCATGCCTACTAATGGCATGGCTGTGATTGGCCAGTGCAGCATGTGACCCAGCCTCTATTTAAGCTGGAGTTACATAGCACCACATGTCACGTCAGCTCTTACTAGTGTAGGGATAGGATGCTGCTGCTGTGATTGAGAGATTAGCAAAGAATCTGATGTCAGAGCTTGGTGTTGTCTGCGATCTACAGTGATTTTTTTGTGTGGGTGCAATGCAACATTTTTGTACCCTGCCCTGAGCCCAGTGACACAGAATAATAAGTTTTAATAAGTCTGTTAATTAGGTGGGCGTCGGCGGCCATTTTGTGCAAGTGCAGTGCACTTGCACCTGCATATGTGCCAGGGACAGTAATTTAATCCTGTCTTTGTAGTTCAGTGGGCGACATATACCCATTTTTTAAGTGCACCTGCACTGCATATGTGCCAGGAGAAGGGAAAATAATATAGATAATTTGACTGTGAGTTCAGGGCCCCAGGGGGTGAAATATTCACATTTTTTTTTCCTGTAAAGTACCCCTGTGCTGCATATCTAACAGTGAAATCAATTCAGTAAATCCATCTGTTAGATTCTGGGGAACAAATTCACTTTTTTGGCGGGCAAAGTACCCCTGCGGCCCTCGCTGTATCTGAAAGGGAAATCACCTACACCTCCACGTCCACCGCCTCCTCAACCTCCTACTTCATATGGACCTCCTCCTCCTAGTTCAAGATTATTATTTTTAATTTTTATGTATTTTATGTTATTTTAAGTCATTTCCCTATCCACATTTGTTTGCAGGGCAATTGTCCAGCTCTTACCCCCATGTTGCTTCCCTTTGCAGCCCTCTAGCTCTTTCCATTACTTTTTTAGAGCCATTTTAGTAGCCCAAAGTTTGGGTGTCCATTGACTTCAATGGGGTTCGAGGTCAAGTTCGGGTCCTGAACTCGAACTTTGCGACGAAGTTCGGTCAAACTTCCTGGTGTTCGCTCAACTCTAATGAGTACTCATTCCATTCACTTGAAAGTAGAGAGTACTTTTAAGTACACTATGCAGTCACTCCACAGGAGACTTCTATGAATTCAATAAAGAATTACACTAAGAAGCAATTGGGGAGTGCCGGTCTTTCGTTTTCTTTGAAGCATTTGGGGTGACGCCAGCTGACCGTGCACCCACATCTCAAGCAGTGCCGCCCGATTATCTACAACAATCATACCTCTATGTCTTTCATTATGTTAAATGACATATTGGTTAAGCACTGGTAATTTCTATAGCTATATCCCTTAAAAGTCATACTGTAGTTTGCAAACATGCTAATTTTAACGAGACACCGAGGAATTGGTTACATCTCAAGCCAAAGTTAAAGACTGAAGTTAAGGAGTTAATTGGTCTGTTGTCACATACAACTGAAATATACATTAGTTTGTAGAGACAACAGGTTAATTGGAAGCAAAGGAACTGTCTGGAGGAATACAACGAGTAGCGATCTGTTAATTAGGTGCAATGTATATGTGATTAACTCATACAGGGATGCCAGTAAAATCCAACATATTACTAATAGTATTTATTCTTAATCAGTCAAACGGACAGAGATAATATGGACCAACATCTGGAAATGTCAATGAATTATCATCAAATCTCCAAATCAGATTACCTCATAGACTTCAAAATAATTTTTAAAGGATCCCAATGTCCTACATTGTGATGGGGAGGGAAACTAATTTAGTCAAAGGAATGATAGGTGGAACAAATGAATGTCACAGAAGAATGATGATTTCTCTGTTAGCTTTTTTTTTTTTTATCCACCATCCCATTGAATTCAGTGTAATGTTTCAGGTTCATATTCATGGTTGTATTGTAGATCTGTGTGGCACGTAATATAGTGCCTGTTGAATTCTGAGGTCCCATATTGTACCTCAACATACCTCTGATTTTACGAAGAGGACCATAGACGTTTTCTTTTCATAGAGTTCATTAGAATCTGTAAGAAATAAAATTGTTGTATACCTCAAAGCATGCAGTATATATAATGCTATTCTCCCCTAGAACCATTGCATCTTTCGAAGAATACAGCATGCTTTTGAGCTCATTTATTAACTCATATGCGCCACTTTTGTCACACCATTTTATGGCAAAATCTGAGACTTTTCCCTGCTCACGACAATTTTCCGACTGGTCGAGAAAAACAGGACGTGGGCGGTGAAGAGGGTGAACTGGCAGGCGCCTCTCATTCATCATTTTGTATGCTAGTTTTTGGCACAGAAAGTGGCTTAAATCTTCACCAGCAAGGGAGCTGGTGTGGACTTAAGTTGGTCGCATGGCCTGCTGGAGGAAGCACCTCCAAATAACTTTGGCACTTCCTCCAGAAGTACAGAGACAATTAAGACCAGTGTGGTAAAACGTTGGTCTTAAAAAAATGAACTCACTTAGTGTCTACTGAGGGCACCACTCAATGCTTAGGTACATAAGCTCCATAATATAAATTCATATGAACTCCCAATGTTATGGTACATTACCATATGTGTGACCCCCTACGTGATCAACAAATGAATGGCAATTGATAAAGGCAAAGTAAGATGGTCATAACTGGTGAAGACATGGATCAACAAAATATATGGCAAATACTTGTAATAACGGAAGCATTTTTGATCAGTTTTTTTGGCCAGTTCAGTGCAGGACACAATCCGACAAAAAGTGTAAAGATACAGCCTCAGTTGAGATTTCCAGGGACTTTTTTGAAAAATTGGTGCTAAAAAGCAGTGTCCTTACAGAAATGAAATAAGGTTTATTACATCCTCAAAAAGCGCTGTCAGTATAGTCAAGTCCAAACAATAGTGCCATATAGACTAGCAGTTTCCATCCAGCAGAGTCACATGGTGCTCATGCAGTTTTCTTATAAATTGTCCAAGAAACTGCTGGGCTACATAGCATATCATCCAAGCAATAGTTCACTAAATTCAATACATTTTTATCTGCTCATAGTATGATAGCAGTAAAGTTGTATAGTAGTGTCCAAGAAGTAATGAAACAGACTTCTCCAATGAAGAAGTAATGAGGAACCAGTTCAATCTTTGATCTACTCCTATTTAAGACCCTTTACATGGGCCAACTGTGCAGGCAATTTTCCGTAACTAACTATTCATTCCCAATAATTGCACATCAGAGAAGGTGAAAGCTTCATTTTCATGCAGCAATCATCTCTGCTCAATGGGAACAAAAGAGATTGCATAGATTAATTGTTTTTGGGCAGCAGAACCCTATTTACACAGAAAGATCCCCTGCCCAGAAATCATAATATTGGTGTCAGTATCAACAATACTTCCACCCATTGGGTGAGCAGTCGCTTGTCTATCGGGTGTTTGATGACAACTTTACACAGGGCAATTATCGTTCCTATGAACGTTTCTTCCAGTAATCAATTCATGTAAAGGGGCCTTTAGTTTCACTGGAGCTTGGATAACCATTACAAGGGGCAAATTGAGGCAGTCAGAAGAGTTAGCTGTACATTCCAGGAATACACCTATTTAGTGTGAACCTAGTAATATGAGGGCCTATGGTGATAGTAAAGAAGAGTGAGGACCTACAGTGATAGCAATGTGAGGGACTATGATGGTGGTAGAATGAAAGCCTATGGTGATACTAATCCTAGAGGTGATGGTGATCATAGCTTAGGGGCCTAAGGTGATGGCAGTGTGAGAGCTTTTGACGATAGAAGTGCAAGGGCCTGTAATGAGAGTAGTTTGAGGATCTATGGTGGTAGCAGTATGAGATCCAATAGTGATAGTAATGTAAGGTTATGGTGATAGAAGTCTGAGGCCTTTTATTGATTGTAGTGTTAGCATCTATTTTGATAATAGGGTGAAAGTCTATGGTGATAGTAGTATGAGGTTCTATGGTGACACTAGTTCTAGAGATGATGATGATATTAGTGTAAAGGCCTGTGGTAGTAATAGTGTGAGCTCCTATGGTGATAGTAGTGTGAGAGCTTTTGGTGATAGAAGTGCAAAGGCTTGTATTGATAGTAGTGTGCGGATCTATGGTGAGAGCCGTAGAAGACCCGATAGTGACAACAGTGTAAGGGTTTATGGTGAGGTGTGAAACTCCTTATGGAAAGTCATAGGAGGATCTACGCTGATAGTAGTGTTAGGGCATATGCTGATAATAATGTAAAGACCTAAGGTGATAGGAGTGTGATGGTTTATGATGATAATTATATGATGATCTAATATAATAGTAATGTGAGAACCTATGGGCATAGTGATTTAAGACTTTATATATGGTATGTACAAGTGTAAGGGGCCATGTTGATATCACCTCGAGAGTCTATGAGGGTAATAATGTGAAGGCTTAAGGTGATAGTTGCAAGAGGGCCTAATATTTCATATAATTAGTACTTCTTTATGTTGAATTGATCAGATCTACAATATACATACGATTTATTTGCATTATTAGCCAGTGAGAAATGTAATGTAAATAAAGAGTGAAACAGTCGGCACTCACCACGGTATCCAATTAAATGTTCTTTATTCCTCCGTGAAAATCAAGAAAACATAGGCTGGGGAAGACAGCTCATGCACAAGCTAAAAGCAGCGATGACCGTTTCGTACTCGCTCACTCACACGCTTCCTCAGGCCACTGTCGTCATCACGCACATGCGTGCCACATTTATATATCACCACAAGGGGTCGCCATGGAAAACCCTGGCGTTACCTCCGAAATTACATATATTAAAAACAATATAAGAAAGTAACCACATATATGCATTAATACACATTATACATTACAAAAATACACTTAAGTCATTTTTCACATTCTGCCCTGGAGGGCCCATAGCTCTGGACCGTATAATCCACGAGCTTCTCTTTGTAGTAAGAGGCGGTCTATCACCCCCTTGTGGTGGGTTCGGAACTAACTCAATGCCTGTAAAACTTAGGACTCCTGGGTCTCCAGCATGTTCTCCTCTCACATGTTCAATCAACCTGGGGCACCCTTTTCCTGACTTTATAGGGTTCATATGTTCCCTGAACCTCTCATACATGCATCTTATTGTTTTGCCAATGTAAAAACGTCCACACTGACACATTACCAAATAAACTACGAATGTACTTCTACACGTGATAAAACTGGTTACCCTATGCTGGATCCCTCCAAAACAAAGAACTTTATTTTCCGAGTTATACTTACAAAATTAGCAAATACCACACCTAAAGTTCCCCTAGGTGTGCTTACCTGCAACCAATTCCTATTTTTATCTTCTATGTAGCGACTTCTCACCAATCTATCCCTAATAGTATGACTTCTCCTGAAGGTAATTAGGGGTTTGTTACTAGCATAATCAAATATACTGCTGTCATTTCTCAATATGTCCCAATTGTTTTGTATTGCCCTAGGTATGTTCTCCGCCATGGGGCTATATTTAAATGAAAAGATAAATCTTTCTGGCTGGTATTATTATTCTCTGTTTTTCAGCTTTTTTGCCTATTAATAACTCCCATTGGGAAAAAGTATCCGCTTTTTTCATAGCTGTGGACAGGAGTTTTTCGGGGTAGCCCCTAACAAGAAGACGTTCTTTTAGTTCTAAAGCCTGTGCTTGGTAACCCTCTTCAGTACTATTAATTCTCTTCAACCTAATGAATTGTCCATAATGGACTCATTCCTTAACATTCTGAGGATGAAAGTTGCTTTAGTACAGCAAGGAGTTGGTCGCCGTGGGCTTACGATAGCCCCTCGTGATCAACTTACCACCACTAACAAAACAGCCACATCCAAAAAATGTTTTCTGTGTTCTATACCGTGAGAAATGTAACCTGATATTTTTAATACTTGATCCCTTCTTCTAGCTGCCATATTGCTTGCTGAAGTCACATCGGTTTTCAACTATAGGAAGCAGCGTCAGTGAATGTGATCAACTGAGTAGGAAATCAACATACATCATCTGATGGCGTACAGGAGAGTCATACAGGATACAGCATGATGGACATCTGCTGCTGTTACAGACTAGAAGACACCAACAGATATCGTATTTAGGCTAGTTTCATACTTGCATTAAAACCATCCAGCAGCCTATTCTGGCAGAGGAACAGCCTGATGGAGTTTATCGTATCAAGTCTAGCCTGATACACCAGAGCCCTTGACTATATTGAGACCCAGTTGGGATCTGGCCTGGTTTCAGCATGAGTGCCTGAATTCGTCCAGACAAAAAATGGCTAACTCATGCCAGAAACATGCCGGATCTCCATCGGTCCCATTGTAGGAACAGCCTGGAGGATAGTTTTAATGCGTATGGGAAACTAGCTCTAGAAAGCCATATCAAGAATACTCATGGGGTACCACCTTATAGCTTGCCTCTACTGAAAACCTGGAAATTGGCTTTGACTATTGCAATGAAACCCAACATCCCACTTAACCCAGATATCAGACTTACAAAGACCTAAAATATATAGGGAGTTGATTGTCAATGTCTTTTTGACCTTGTAGAATCACTGGTTTGTCTTGTGAAAACCTTGCCCAACAGCAACCTAGATCTCAGCAACCAAATCTCTTACAAGGGATATTGTGGCTTGTTGCAGTCCCACTTGAAGTTTTTAGGTTTTGAGTTGAGTTGCACTTAGCTATGTTACTTTATCTATGAGAGAATGAACTTTTCTCCGGAAAGCTGCTTTGACATCTTTATTCTTCAAGCTGTATATAAGAGGGTTTAACACAGGAACAGCACCCATGTTAATCAGAGAAAACAACTTATTGTACTCCAGGCTATCAGGTGATATAGGCCTCAGATATTGATAGATTAATGTGGTGTAGAGCAAGATGACCACTGTGAGGTGTGAGGAACATGTGTAGAAAGCTTTCCTTCTCCCATTGCTAGTACGGATCTTTAAGATGGTGGTTATAATAAAGACATATGAAATGACTTTTAATGAGGATGGGACAAGAGTCAAAATAACTGCTCCCTCTACAATGAACAAGGTCTGCAATACTGAAGTGTCACTGCAGGAGAGTTTTATAACAGGCAAAAGATCACAGAAGAAATGGTTGACTACATTGGAATTATAACATGAAAAACCTGTGACCAAAACAACATAAGGAGTTATTTCTAAAACACCAAGTACCCAACATACAGATGCCAACAAGGCACAAATTCTTTGGTTCATGATCATTTTGTATCTCAAAGGGTTACAGATGGCCACATATCGATCATAGCTCATGACCGTCAAGAACAACAGTTCCTCATTGATAAACCATCCAATGAAATGGATCTGGGCTATGCATCTTAGATAGGAAATGGTTCTGTTGCCAGTTATTCCTATGAGAAGCATGGTATGTAAAGTAACTGTGGAAGAACACATGTCAACAATGGACAAATTAACCAAGAAGAAGTACATAGGAGTGTGGAGATGATGGTCCAGGCAGACCAAAAGAAGAATGGTCATGTTTCCCCCAAGAGTGAGGAGATAAATGAGGAGGACCAGAAGGAATATGGGAACTTGAAGCTCAGGAACATCTGAGATCCCTTTGATAAAGAAAAATGTCACCATCGTCTGATTTAGTTGTTCCATTTGTTCAGATTTATTGAGTGTTCTGTGGGATCAAAGAAAGCAGAAAGAAAACTAAGCCAGTTCTCCTTTACACCAGTCTGATAACTCTCCCCCATAGTGCTTTAGAAAACAAAATATAATGTCAAAAGCTCATTATGCAACCCAATGTGTGTAAATGTATAGTTTAAAAGGGTTCTCTCTGGATAATTAAAAAAATGTCTGCCATGTGGAAGGAAGATTATTAGGTAAACACTTATCAGTCCTTTACTCAGCTGATGCCCTCATCCTTCCTGTGCTCACAAAGACTGCAGACTATGTGCATTCGTCTTCCTGTTCAGCTCCATAGTAGTATGCATCGTTTTTAGTCTGGTCAAAACCCGGCACTCATGCCAAAAACCATCTGGATCCCCGCTCGATCCTATCACTGTCAAAGGGGTCAATGGCAGTATCTAGCTATGCCGAATACAGTAAACTCTGGCAGGCTGTTAAGGCAGAGGATCAGTTAAACAGATATCAGAAAGTAACCTAACATTGACAACCAAGTAAAATAAACTTATAACATAATAGAATCAATTTAATAAAAGATATTAATGCAAAGGTATCCATAGTCTTTAAGGTAAAATATAATGTCTGTCCTCTGCAAACCATAAACTGCATGTCTCTTTCACAAGGGACTAAAAATGCCTGGAGTGGATGCATTACTCACTTGATGAAAGCGCCAAAAGGCAGACGTGTAGAGAAAAAAATCTGCAGGTTACATGCAACATTTCTGTCTACACTACAGCAAAAAATGTGTTTATAAGGTAGTTTAATTTACCTAAACCATATTCATTGACATAAACCATTTTATGATTTTACCTACCAGTTATATCCATCCCTGCATTATTACAGTCTCTGCAGGGAACAAAGCTTTTATACTACAGTGAGTCGTGTATGAGGCACTCTCATGGGACCAGTTTTTCTGACAGCTGTTCTTCATAATTAATGAATGCTGTCTCATCGTAATGATAAGTAACACTTCTACATTAACCAGGACAAGTGTTGTTTACATTGATTACTCCTTTAAATAAAGACATCTGTTTGCACCAAGTCTATTATGGCTCCAAGAGGTCTAATATAAAAAAAGGAATTTTGGTAATAGTCTTGATTAAAAATCTAGACTAGATCTACTGATCACTTTTGGTAGATCTAGGTGTCTCCATGGTTACAGACTACAAATAACCCCTCTGTAGTCAGATACATACAATCAGATAAGTGTATGGTATTATTTCTGAAAACCCATGAACCTAGCATACAGGGGCCAAGATTACGGAAACAACATCTTAGAAGTTCACAGTCCAGTAGTGGAACCAGACTCCTAAAGGGTGGGTGTTCCTGCAGTAGGAATCCACAATAATCTGAAAGGAAAACCGCGACGCTCCAATTTAATGCAAATACATTTTACACGTGTTACTTGATAAGAAGAAATTATGTATGTCATACGCTTTATTAAGTTGAGAAGTATGAATACAAGTATAATCTAGAAAGCACAATTAGCAAGTGACATTTCGGTCCAACAGAACCTTTATCAAGCTTTTCTGGGTGACGTCTGGGCTGACATGCTGAGAGGATGAAGCGCCCTTCCTGTCATCACTTAATCCTTATAAAATTTGTCAAACCAAATCCAATCTCATCAAATACAATTGCTATGGCTCTCTAGTATACAGTTATTTGGATGAGCACTGTTCACAGTACTGAATAGACATCTAGAATATGTCAATTGTTAAGGTCTAGTATTTGCTTATCATGATATACACATTAACGCCTCTCACTACATCCATAGAGATGGGAGTCCAAGGTCTCTGTGAAATGGGCAACAGACAAGAAAAACCCACAGGACGTCTCCTAGGCAACTTTTCCCTCTCGCAGACATCACTGGCAGAGACAATAGCAGTCACTGTTAACACTGAGCCACAAGTGGGCAAACCAGATGTTTGGTACCAGCAATCCCAGGATGACCTGCAAGCACAGAACAATAAGTCCAATACACAACCTTAAGACGAAGACCTGGAAGAACAAACAATTTTCCAGAAGGAGATCACGGAAAGCCATATCCTGACAAAGGCAAGATCAGGATTAACAGCCGCAATGACGATGCTGGGAGGAAGGATGTTAACAAGTTTAATTTCACCTGAATCACTGGCACTAAAACTACGTGATAAAACATCCGTTTTCACATTACGAGACCCAGGGCCATATGTGATGACAAAATTAAAGCAAATGAATAATAATTCCTTTCTGCAGAGGACATTTAAAAAAAAATATAATGCAGATGGATGAAGGTTGGTTAAAGAGGATGACCCCTGGGACAGTACCGCACCCACTCCTACCTCAGAAGCATCCACCTCAATGATGAACTGTTTAGTGATGTCAGGTTGAATGAGTATTGATGCATGGATGAAACTCTCTTTCAGAGCTTCAAAAGCAGACAAAGCATCAAGAGGCCAATGAAGAAGATCCAATCCTTTCTTGGTCAAGTCAGTAAGTGGTTTAGCAATGACTGAGAAGTTTCTAATAAATGTTCTATAATAATTTGGAAAAACCAAGAATCTCTAAAGAACCTTATGGGTAGTGGGTCTTGCCCAATCAGTTATGGCTAGAACCTTGGCGGAGTCCATGTGGAATTTTTGAGGTGAAATTATATAATCCAGAATAGAGACTTCTCTTGCTCCAAAAGCAGATTTAATTCATTTAGGAAACAACTGATTTTCTCTTAATTTTTGAAGAACCTTTCGTACGTGGACAACATAAGAGGTGGTAATTTTGTTTAGCTCTTTATAGTGAATAGACGGGCGTAATCCACTGTTTTTTTCAACAAAGAAGAAACCCTCTCCCACAGGAGATACAGGCTGCTGAATATGTCCCACCTTTAGACTATCTTAAATGTAATCTTTCATGGCCTGTCTTTCACATCCTGTAAGATTATAAATTCTGCCTTTAGGATACTTAGCACCAGGAAAAAGTTTGATGGCACAATTTTACAATCGTATTTTCACTGTGGGGTAAAGTCTCAGAGGCCTTTTTGGAGAAAACATTCTAAAAATCCTTAATTGTATTCGGGTATAGGCCCATCTGGACAGATAAGGATTAGAACATTGAGGCCCCTATTTTACTCAATAAACCCTCCGGCCAAAGGAGTACTATCCACCCCAGAGACTGGGAACGGTTAAGGTAGCCTACAAAATTCTGTTTCCAAACTAGACACAAAATCAAAATTAACAAAACTAGCTGCAGCCCCAGAATCCATAAACGCTAAACTAGAAATAGACCTTACTTGTGAAGACAAATTAACAGGCACAAGATACCTGCCTGTCCTTTTGAAAATAAAATTTGCAACTCTCCCAGATAGTTGCAAAACCCTTATGGTCACCAAAGAAGCAGTCAGACAGCTGGCTCCACCAGTGACGGCACTGCAGCAGCAGGGAAAATAGTCTGACGGGATTCTTGCTGCTGGACTCTCTCAGCTAAATCCTGCACCAACTAGGCAATATCCTCTATCTGTGTGGCTAATTCTGCCATGGTATCCATGAGTGCAGGTGGAACTAGCTTTTTTGGGCCAGTCATGATGTAATGACTGTAGGTAGGGACAGATGAGGACAGTAAGTCCCTGAACTAGAACACAGCTCACTTCACCTACGTACTTGCAGTATAAGCCCTAAATGGCAGAACTGCAACTGGACGACAGTCCCTATGTAACGAGAAGACGGCGACACGCTTCCCCTTCAAAGCGCCGCCGGCATCCAGTGCATGTAATGGAGCGGGGACGCGTCCGGCATCCTCATTTCCACAGTAACCAGGGCAGTGGGGAGGACCCGGCCGCGCACGCCTCCTCAGCACTGCCAGTGTCCTTCATCCCCTAGACAACAAGCTGCAGGGGAGCTGAGCATGGATAATGGTGAGTTGGCGCTCAGCTGTATTGAATTGTGTAACATGAATCACGTGACGCTGGCCACATCATGTGACTCACCACTTAGGGCTATTTAGACAGGCAGCCTGCTGGCCACAGGTTGCCTGTGATTAGTCTTGCTACCCTCGCCAGCATTTTCGTATTGTGCCTTTCTGTGTGTTTTGGACCTCGGCTCTGTTTTTGACATCGACCTTGTGACCTCCCTGGAATTGACGTGACCTCTTGGTTTCTGACTCCGGATTGTGTTTTGACCTTGATATTGTATTGCTTCCTGTTTACCTGCGTGACCTCCTGGCTTTGACTTTGGCTTGCATGACTCTGTTATGGTACTTCTCTTATCTTCTTAGGCCCCTGCACGTATCTAAGTGAGGCACTGCTGCCAAGTTCTACGCCATCACTTAGGACTGGCCGACAAGTAGACAGGGACAGAGGTGGGGTGGAGTTTATGGCTGCACTTATCCCCACCCTCTGTTGTGACACCCTACACTAGAATAAGTGCAGGACAAACAAGACACAATAGAGTCATATTAAAAGGGTCAGAACCAGACAGACTAACCTGTACCAGAAATGTGATATAGAGAGATGTCAGAAGACAAGCCGGGATCAGAAAAACAGGGTAATCAGTCATCAAATGCAGGAACAGAGAACATGGAACCTAGCTAGTGAGCCAAACAAAGACTCTGCACTAGGTTCACTAGGTTCTACCCCACAGTTTTTTTTGCCTTCCTCTGGATCAACTTGCAGGATAACAGGCTAAACTGGATGAACAGATGTCTATTTTCAGTCTTATAAACTATGTTACTAATAGTGATGAGCGGCAGGGGCAATATTCAAATTCGCGATATTTCGTGAATACCCAGGTGAATATTCATCATAAATTTATTTTGTTGATTGCGAAAATCGACAATGTAATATGCGCGTATTGCGCTTGCAATACAGGCGTGGGTCACTTTTGCTACATTTAAAATAGTTGGCCTGGCAGAACATTACAATAGCTTTATATGCAGATAGAGTGCTCCAATATATTCACAATTGCGCAAATCAGCAATTAATGATGTACATATTTTGGCGCAATACGTGCAACTTCACATTTTAGCAGGTCTGACTACATATTACTGATTGGTGCACTAAGTATTGTTGTGAACATGTGACTGAGAGTTGAGCGAACCCAAACTGTAAAGTTCGGGTTCATACCGGAGTTTAGGAATTTTCGTACCCGGACCCAAACCCAAACATTTTCATAAAATTTCGGGTTTGAGTTCAGTGGTTGGCCGTTTATTAAAGCTTGTTGAAACGCTGCAGGGCAGCGAATCACCAAGCGTTTAACATATGTGCCCTTAGAAGCCATCACAGCCATGCCTACTATTGGCATGGCTGTGATTGGCCAAGTGCAGCATGTGACCCAGCCTCTATATAAGCTGGAGTCACATAGCGCCTGCACGTCACTCAGCTCTTACTAGTGTAGGGATAGGATGCTGCTTCTGTGAGGGAGAGAATCAGAAAGAATCTGATATCAGAACTTGTTGTTAACTAATTTTTTCTTGTGGGTGCAATGAAACTTTTTTTTACCCTGCCCTGAGCCCAGTGACACAGAAAAATAAGTTTTATCATCTGTTAGTTAGGTGGGTGTCGCGGCCATTTTGTGCAAGTGTAGTGCACTTACACCTGCATTTGTGCCAGGAACAATAATTTAATCCTGTTCTTTTAGTTCATTGGGCAACATATACCCATTTTTTAAGTGCACTTGCACTGCATATGTGACAGGGGAAGGGAAATAATATAGGTAATCTGTCTGTGAGTTCAGGGACCCAGGGGGTGATATATTCATATTTTTTTCTGTAAAGTACCCCTGTGCTGCATATGTGACAGTGTAATCAATTCAGTAAATCCATCTGTTAGATTCTGGGTGGACAAATGCATTTTTTTTCTAAACAGTATGTTTGCGGCCTGCACTGTGTTTCTGAGAGTGAAATATAACCAGTCAATAGAACTGTGACATTGTTGATGAAAAAAAACACTTATTTTTTTCCCATAAAGTACATTTGCGGCCTGCACTGTATTTCTGACAGTGAAATATAACCAGTAAATACAACTGTGAAATTCGTGAAAAAACACTTATTTTTTGCCATAAAGTACATTTCCAGCCTGCACTGCATTTCTGAGAGTGAAATTTAATCAGTAAATCCAGTTCTTAGATTGTGGGTGGACATTTCCATGGTTATCAGACCAGTCATTCACAAGTGGCTTGGAGGGTGTGTTCCTGCTGCACTGCATACCTGCGGCGTTTAGATTGTTGAGTGATCTGTGCCCCTTTTTTCTTTCACACTAACATCGCCCTGCATACCTGACTGGGAAATATATTCTATAAATTTGGCTGCGTTTACAGTACATGGTTGGGTGCTGTAGTTATATGCTGTAAAATCCCATGATGTCTCCATGATAAATATGCAGCGTGGATGCCCCGTTTGGCTTCTAAACATTTTCAAAATAATCCTTCAGCGGGGCAAATAGATGCCGGATGAAGGGGATGCTCCATGACCCCTTTTTTCTTGCAAACTACCCCTGCTCTGCATACCTGACAGGGAAATATATTCCGGAAATTCGGCTGCGTTTAGATTGTTGGGTGATCTGTACCCCTTTTTTCTTTCAAAGTATCCCTGCACTGCATACCTGACAGGGAAATATATTCTGTAAATTCAGCGGTGTTGTTGTGTGATCTATATCGCTTACAAGTACACGCTGGCAGACGCGCTGCTGATGGCATTCCCACCTGACACCGGGCCTCAGTGGAAGCACAAGGAGAAGGCAGAGGAGGAGGAAGAAGTCACCAATGCAGCTGGGGCACCGCCAGAACCTCAGAAGGCAGGGTTATCATGGCCTAAATGTTAAAAAGCTTTCTCAGCATGCCACAAGAACCAGCACCACCAGCTGATACGAAACGTCTTAGCAGGACTTGTCCGTAGCTTGTGCTGACTAGATAAGTATACCGGCCGCACCCAGCCATTGTTAGACTCCAGCGCACTTTCTCTTTGCATTCTCTTTTCTAGTTCCCAATGTTTTGGGGTCTTCACAAATTTATAAAAAAATAAAAAAATACATAAAGGAAAATAAAAAAATAAAAAAAAAAAAAAAACAGTGTTGGCTACTGGCTCCTCCTCCACCGCCGCTTCCACCTACACCGCCATGTCCACCGCCTCCTCAACCTCCTACTCCACTTTGACCTCCACCTCCTAGTTCAAGATTATTATTTTTTATTTTTTTATTCTATGTTATTTTAAGTCATTTCCCTATCCATATTTGTTTGCAGGGCAATTGTTCTGCTCTTACACCCATTTTGCTTCCTTTTACAGCCCTCTAGCCCTCACTATGACTATTTTAATGTCATTCACGTGCACCAAAGTTCGGGTCGCTATTGACTTCAATGGGGTTCGGGTCAAGTTCGGAACCCGAACTTTGACCTGAAGTTTGGCTGAACCCGGCAAACCTGAACATCCACGGGTCCGCTCAACCCTACTGGTTACTCATCTGAATTTTCTTAGTGATTACTGGGTTTTAGGAAAGATATTGTGTGCTCCAAACTCCCCAACCCAACATCACATTTGCCATTTGGTATGTATGCCAGAGATCCTATATATTTTAGATTTCTAGATTACAAATGTCAATAAGAGGAAAATGTTTTGCAGATATTTTTGCTTTAATGATTAAGAAGTGATATCTTTTCTAGAAAGACTCTGGAGATCAACTCTTTTTGTATGTCCTTGGAGAAATGTCCCAGGACAATTGATAACACTATGTATTGCCTTGTTCTTACCTCAGACAATTACACAGACATTGATTCCCGTCACCAACAGGTTGGTGAAACAGCCATTCATACAACACCAAAACTATACCTGTAATGGCCTCAGTCCTCACATCTATGGGATGGGTCTTCTTCACATCTATGCTTGGGCTCCTCATTTCTAATTTGATCTTATTTTTTAGTCTATAGTGTTTTCTTTGAACTGTTTCTCTAGATTGTTTTTTAGATTTAGGAATAGACAGGATCACTTTAACCCTTTCAGGACCAAGCCATTTTCCGTTTATGCATTTCCGTTTTTTACCTCCTGCCTTCCCAGAGCCATAGCTTTTTTATTTTTATGTTCACAAATCCACATGAGATCTGAATTTTTAGTCTATAGTGTTTTCTTTAAACTGTTCCTCTGGAATGTTTTTAGATTTAGAAATAGACAGGATTAACTTAACTCTTTTAGGACCAAGCCATTTTCCATTTATGCATTTCTGTTTCTTCCCCCCTGTCTTCCAAGAGCCATATGTTTTTTATTTTTCTGTTCACATAGCCGTATGAGCTCTTGTTTTGTTTCGAGATAAGTTGTACTTTCTTATGGCACCGTTTGATATCACATCACTAGCGTCACATATGATCTAGCGGGAAGCTGGGAGAAATTACAAGTTGGAAAAGAAAAACTCAATTCTGCCACAGTTTTATTGGTTTTGTTTTTACAGTGTTCCCTATGCAGTAAAACTGAATCATGCCCTTTACTCTCTGGGTCAGTACAATTATGAAAATACCACTTTTATATTTTTTGCCCCATAAGACGCCCCCCAAAAGTGAGAGAAAATGCCCCAGAATCTTATGGAGTGAATCCTAATGAGCGCTTTCATTCTGGAAGTGCTCATTAGTACCAGAGTACTGACAGACTACTCACCGCTTCCTGGTCCTCTGCTGTCGGCTGTGCCATGGCTGCACACAGCGTGAGGGCGCTCTGTTTATGAGAGGCATATGGGGGCTGATATTAGGCTGCTTGGGGCTGATGAGAGGCATGTGGGGGCTGATGAGAGGCATATGGGGACTGATATGAGGAAATGGGGCTGATGTCAGGCAAGGGGGCTTATGAGAGGCATGGGGGCGGATATGAGGAAATGGGGGCTTATGAGAGGAATGGGGACTGGTGTGAGGCATTGGGGCGGAGGAGAGGCATATGGGGACTGATGAGAGGCATGGGGCTCTTATCTGAGGTCTGATTGGGGTTTATTCCCATTGAGGTCTGAGATGAGGTCTGAGTTGGGGTCTGATCTAAGGTGTCATTGTTTTTTTTTTTAAATTAGGGGTCTGATTGGTGGTCTGACCTGAGGTCTAATGAAAAATAATTTTTTTCTTATTGTCCTACTCCAAAACATAGGTGCATCTTATGGGCCAGTGTGTCATATATGGCAAAAAATACAGTAGTATTTCTCATGTTTTAATAATGTAAAAAAACTTTTGACAAAATAAAATCTTTTCATCTCCATATTCTGACATCCATAACTTTTTTATAACTCTATTTTTTATCTATAGAGTTGTGTGAGGGCTAATTTTTTATGGGATGCTCTGTAATTTTTATTGATACCATTTGCAGTATGAATCCCTTTTTTATAACGTTTTTATAAAAAAATTGGGGGAGGTGAAGTGACAAAAAAACAAAACTGGCCATTTTTATTTTTTTCCATGCTATTCATCGTATGGGATAAATATTTTTATATTAGAATTTTTTTTTTTCAAATGTGACAATGCCTATGATCTTAGTTATTTATATTTTAGAGAAAGATTTGATTCAAATTTTAATATTTTTTTATCTTTTATTTTTTTTATATTTCTTTTATTCATTTTTAGGGCCTAACAACTCACAATCATTAGATTGCTCTTTATATTCAGTAATGGAATTCAATCCTTTACTGAATAGGAGATTTAGCATATTCCAATGCATGGCTGCCATTGGAATATACTAGTAATAGGCCTTAATCCCTTGTACAAGCTCAGGCCTACGACTAGTAAGGAACACCTTCCCTAATCTCTACCAGGGAAAGGCATTCTAGCCTGGAGAACACACAGCTCCCTGCTTTTTCACTTTCAGATGCCATGGTCATATTTGACCACAGGTTCTGAGGGGTTAAATGGCTGTAATTGGTGTTATCGCCAATCACATATATTAGCCTAGGGTGTCTGCTGTTCAAAACAGCAGAAAGCCGGTGGCTATGGCACCCATTGCACTAAAGAGCCTCGCTATTTTTAATCCCTGCACTTCTGCCGTACATGTACAAAGGCACTGCTGAAGGGGTTATACATGTTTTAAAGATGTTGTTTTTGGCTCATAAACCTATTCCTTGTTCATAAACCTTTTCTATACGGTTTATTGACGGCAGGTGTCAGGCTGTGACGACCCCTTTAAGGTTTTTTTTTATGTTCAAGACGTTCTGGCCACAATGAAGTTCATTTTGTTTTAAAATATATTTTTCTTCTTAAACTTTTCTTTAAGCAAGGGTTAGATAATTTTTTAAACAATGAAATCATAGGCTCACGTGTGAGTTCTAATTAACTGGTAACTTACATTGAAACTCTAAACTCTATTAATTGAATGGTATCTGCTCATATACCCAAATTTTAAAACCTATGTTAGGAATCAAACAATTATTTAAGATAATTAATAATCTTACATAATTACATGCTCGCTCAACACAAATAATAAGAATCATGCCACCACGACACCGCCGGCATTGTATGCCTAGAATTAGTTGCCCAGTAACATATTGACCGCTGCTGACCGAAAATCAATGAATGTATTGTATCCACCACTAGCTGTGACAATAAGAACAGAACAGTAAGATAATCATAAGAGAATACCATAGCAATATAGCTAATATTCAATGTTTTTTTGTTTGTTTTCATTTTTAGGAGAACAAAGCTGCATGAGGTTGTGTTTTTTTTTTTTTTCTTTTTGTGGGATCTGATGTACTTTTTTTGCACCATTTTAGAGTATACATTAAAATCTAAATATGTTAATGTTTACTTATGCAAAGAAAAGCATTCCATCTGTTTTTTGCATTATTTTATTTTATATTAATGCCAGATCATTCGCCATCATAAAACAAGCTGTTGTCAAAGAGTTTGTCCTCCCACTCCAGTAACTGTCTATGGGACTGTCAAGCACAGAGCTTGACTATTTTCGGCAGTCTCATAGAAGTATAAGGAGCAGAGGCCAATTCTACTCACAAAAGTGACTTGGGACCCCAGTTCTTGTAATCAGTGCGGTCCCAGTGGTCAGAATCCCAGCAATCATAACATATCCTGTGGAGTGGGCTTTAATGTTGTCCAGGTTATTGCAGATAACCCTGACCTCTTTCAATGGAGCCTGAGTCATCTGCGCATACATTGTCTGTCTACAGTTTGTATCATAGAGAATCCCTGTAAAGAAATAAAAGCCCCCTCACACAATTTTAAGTGTTGGAGTGAACTGTGGCTGAGTTTGTGTACGTATAACAGCCATTATTATGCTCTTGATTGTCATGATGCATCTATTACCATACTCTTCAGCTGTCTTCTGAGGCTACATGCACACGTTCAGGATTCATGTGCGGAGAATCCGCACTGAAATCCGTCGGTGTTCGCAGGCAAATCCGTGCGGTAAATCCGCATCAATAGGTGCGGATTTGCATGCGGATTTGCATGCGGATTTGCATGCGGATTTGCATGCGGATTTTCCGCATGCGGATCCGCATCAAAATCCGCACTGTGTGCGTGCACCATCCGGATTTTATCCTCCACATTGAAGTGAATTGAGAAAATCCGCAAGATATCCGGACAGGAAAAAAAAAAAGAATTGACATGCTGCGGATTTTAAAATCCGCACCGCAGGTCAAAATCCGCGCTGAAAAAATCCGCATCGTGTGCATTGAGAATTTCAAATTCTCATACAATACAATGTACAAGATGTACGGTGCGGATTTTCCGCACGCAAATCCGCGCGGAAAATCCGCACGCAATCCTGATCGTGTGCATTCAGCCTAAAGGTGAAGCAATTATTCACTTTTCCATTTTCAAGGATGATTTTGCTATATCATATCTCTCAGCATTTTGTATTACATGTTTAGGAACTTTTTTGACAAATTGGTAATTTTAGTTTCAAATTGTACCAACAGGTTAAAAAAAGAAATGATACTCAAAAATTACACCATTGTGGAATACTTCATTATTAAGGGAATTTCAGATGCTCCAGAGCTGCAGACTACAATCTTCATTTTAGTTCTTCTTATATATCTCCTTACACTTGGCGGTAACATGATCATACTTCTTCTGGTCTGCCTGGATCATAAGCTTCACACTCCTATGTACTTCTTTTTGGCAAACTTGTCTGTTTTGGATACGTTCTCCACCACTGTTACTCTTCACAATATCCTTGCCACTTTTATAACAGGGGACAACACTATCTCATACGCTGGTTGCATTTGTGAGATGTACTTTTTTGGATTTCTGATATGTGATGAGCTCCTGTTTCTGACTGCTATGAGCTACGATCGCTATGTTGCCATCTGCAATCCTTTGAAATATCACATGGTCATGAACTCCAAACTCTGCATTGTACTTGCAATTCCTTGTTGGCTCTTGGGCATGATAGAAGTGATACCTTACATTATTTTGCTTTTGGGCTTTACTTGTTACAAATCAAATGTAATAAATCACTTTTTCTGTGATCTTGTGCCTCTCATGATACTGTCCTGCAGTGACACATCAACCTTGGAGATCTTAAGCTTGACAGAAGGTCTTCTACTCATAACATTCACCCCCTTTCTTCTAAAGTTCATATCTTACATCTTCATAATTTCCACCATACTGAAGATCCATTCCAGCACTGGAAGACGTAAAGCCTTCTACACCTGCTCCTCACACCTCACAGTGGTCATACTACTTTACTCAACCCTCTTTTTCCAGTACTTGAGGCCTACGTCATTAGATACTTCGAAATCGAACAAGTTCTTCTCCCTCTTTAACACAGCCGCCATCCCTGTCTTAAATCCCCTTATCTACAGCTTAAAAAATAAAGATGTTAAGTCCGCAATGATACGTAAATTAAGATTACTTAAATGTTCTAGGACATTGACATAAGAACTGTTTAAGATATCCTCAATTTTCAGACCGAATATGGTCAGTAAAACATTATCACTTAATAGCTTCTACCATCACTGAAATAAAGTAGTCCAAGTCCAAGAAGGACTTGGAAAGTAATAAGGCTTTCTTTGTGTGAATGTAATGATGATGATATATGTAAGTGCTTACGATATTAGAGTGAAAGGATAAGGTTATTGGGAAAAACTGTGTAATGAGACTCTAGGACCCTGTTGGGCTACCTCTAGCCTGGATACAAGATGAGATATGGTTGGGCATGGAGGCATACAGGTTCTGTATGGTATCCTGCGGCAAGTTTGCCCACAGATGTTGCACCTGTTGATCCTGTAAAATCATAGGTTTCCAAAGCTGGTGTCCCACCTGGGCCCATAAATGCTGGATTGGCAATAAACCTGGCGACCAAGCAGGTCAGAGAAGAGTTGCAATCAGGCATTCCTTGGAAATCCTTGCTGTGTGTAGGCAACCATTATCCAGCTGAAAGCAGTTGAAAGCCCTGCCATGAGAGGAACACATGTGGCTGCGGGATTTCCTGCACATATCACTGTGCTGTTAGTGTCAGTCCTATCACTACTAGAGGTGACTGACTGTCGTATGCAATGGCTCCCCAGATCATTACACCAGCAGTTGGGGCAGAGTGCCACTCCAAAGCAAAGGCAGGATTAAAGCCCTCACCATAAAAACTCCATACTTAAACTCAACCATCATTGGATCCCCAAAAGAACCTGGATTTGAGGATACAGTCTGTTTCAGTCGAGGTTTCTCGTTTATGACACCACTGCAAATGAAGCCGATAGTTGCTGGCTGTCAATGACACGACACTTAAAGTGTGCCATGACACCAAATTTCCTTCTGCTAAGCATCTGCAAATGGTCCAGACAGAGACAGGGGTGTGTAATGAAGGTGCCACCTGTGTATGGAGGGTGGAAAACCAAACTATGGGAGCTGCTTGTGCTTTTTGGTGGATCACACGCCCTCACATAATCACTGTTTCTAACACCTCCTGATAGCTAGGTCAGAACAGCCTAGATGGAAGGCGAACATCAGTCCAATGATGCACCCCCTCCCAAAGCCTCTCAACTGGGCAAAATGTCTTTGACTGCATCGTAGTCAACAATCACAGTCAACAGGCTTTTTATAGGGCAGCAGGGGAAGCTCTTTTACGCCCACTTTTGTTAAGACACGGTGTCTAATCATATCACACTTGTTGTAATCTTTTACATATTTGACTGAGACATAACTGCATGCTGACTTTTGCAGCAATTCAATATTTCTATCTGGATGCATTATTTTTTTTATGCCATTGACTGTATTATCACTATGTTGTCTGTGTTGTCAATTATGTCAATCTAATTCAAATAAGGTAAACAGTTCAGGCCCATTATTGTGTCAGAACCTGGGCCCACAATCTACTAGTACTCTTATGAGTTAGTATGAACCTGCTACTTAAGCTACATTGATAACACAGGGATGTACAGTATATTTATTTTAGTACAGGGAGCACCATTTGTAAACTTCCACTACAATTTCTCTTGATTTCACTATCTTATCCTGAATCCTGATGAAGAATAAACATGTATTGAATTAACTTAATAGACTGCCTCCAAGTGTCAATTTGTCTAATTTTTACTGAAGTGTCTATCCTTACCTTAGCTCGAATTTGGTTACTAACTCCATTTTCTCTCGTGAAATATATTCAGTACAATATTGCAGCATACTAGCAAAACCTTTGATAGGCTGCAACTTAATATCACAACTACTGGGTCATCACACATAGACATATAGCATAGGCATTCCATGACAGAATATCACGAAATCATGTTGTTGTTTTTTTTTTTAAATCTCATATCACGCATTTTGGGATTTGCTGAGCCAAGAGGAGAAGTAAAAATTGACACTTCTTTGTCAATGAAGGTATCTGGTATCTAAAGTACCTTTAAAATGCTCTTGTGATGTTATGTTGCATATTGCAGCAGAACAAACTATTTGCATACTTAAAGGTAACCTGTCATCAACTTTATGCTGTCTATACTAACAATTGCTGATTGGGTTTAAATGGCAGACTTGACATGTTAAAAGGAGGGTGATGCTTGAAATCATTGTTCTTCCATTGTTAACCATGGTGACCTGCAAAGAAACGTGTGCAGCCATCATTTCGTTGCATAAAAATGGCTTCACAGGCAAGGATATTGTGGCTACTAAGATTGCACCTCAATCAACAATTTATAGGATCATCAAGAACTTCAAGGAAAGAGGTTCAATTCTTGTTAAGACGGCTTCAGGTCGTCCAAGAAAGTCCAGCAAGTGCCAGGATCGACTCCTAAAGAGGATTCAGCTGCGGGATTTGAGTGCCACCAGTGCAGAGCTTGCTCAGGAATGGCAGCAGGCAGGTGTGAGCGCATCTGCACGCACAGTGAGGCGAAGACTTTTGGAAGATTGCCTGGTGTCAAGAAGGGCAGCAAAGAAGCCACTTCTCTCCAAAAAAAAACATCAGGGACAGATTGATCTTCTGCAGAAAGTATGGTGAATGGACTGCTGAGGACTGTGGCAAAGTCATATTCCCTGATGAAGCCTCTTTCCGATTGTTTGGGGCATCAGGAAAAAGGCTTGTCCGGAGAAGAAAAGGTAAGAGCTACCATCAGTCCTGTGTCATGCCAACAGTAAAGCATCCTGAGACCATTCATGTGTGGGGTTGCTTCTCATCCAAGGGAGTGGGCTCACTCACAATTTTGCCCCAAAACACAGCCATGAATAAAAAAGAATGGTACCAAAACACCCTCCAACAGCAACTTCTTCCAACAATCCAACAACAGTCTGGTGAAGAACAATGCATTTTCCAGCACGATGGAGCAACGTGCCATAAGGCAAAAGTGATAACTAAGTGGCTCGGGGACCAAAACGTTGACATTTTGGGTCCATGGCCTGGAAACTCCCCAGATCTTAATCCCATTGAGAACTTGTGGTCAATCCTAAAGAGGCGGGTGGACAAACAAAAACCCACTAATTCTGACAAACTCCAAGAAGTGATTATGAAACAATGGGTTGCTATCAGTCAGGAATTGGCCCAGAAGTTGATTGAGAGCATGCCCAGTCGAATTGTAGAGGTCCTGAAAAAGAAGGGCCAACACTGCAAATACTGACTCTTTGCATAAATGTCATGTAATTGTCGATAAAAGCCTTTGAAACGTATGAAGTGCGTGTAATTATATTTCACTACATCACAGAAACAACTAAAACAAAGATCTAAAAACGGTTTAGCAGCAAACTTTGTGAAAACTAATATTTGTGTCATTCTCAAAACTTTTGGCCACGACTGTACAATCAAATAGAGGCATCAAATGGATTCGCAAAGCGATTAATAATTGTAAGTATTTTTCGCATTGCGATTACAACTTAGTTAGAGCTGAGTTCCTAATGGTTGTATTGCTATAAAATAACGAACATTGAGAATTCAATCTTCGTTATATTCTAGCAATACAACCATTAGGAACCCAGCTCTAAATTAAATTCGCAATGCGATTAATGCAGGTTATATTAATCGCATTGCGAATTCAACTTAGAGCTGGGTTCCTAATGTTGCTAGAATTGCTAGAATTATATAACGAAGATTAAGAATATAGCGCTAAATTCTCAATCTTCCTTATATTCTAGCAATACAACCATTAGGAACCCAGCTCTAAGTTGAATTCGCAAATAAGATGTCCCGAGACTCCCGAACTATTCACCGGCGAACAGTTCCCGGCGAAAATAGCTTGTGCGCATTCGTCGCGGCGGGAAAACATATGCGATGTTAGGTCCACCCCCTATCATTGTGTAAAATTTGACCCTGTACCTCACAGTCAGCAGACACATTCCAGCCAATCAGCATACCCTCCCTCCCAGACCCTCCCACCTCCTGGACAGCATCCATTTTAGATTTATTCGGAAGTTGCAGTCTTAGTGAGAGGAGGGACAGTGTAGCTGCTGCTGATTTAATAGGGAAATCGATAGCTAGGCTAGTGTATTCAGTGTCCACTCCAGTCCTGAAAGACTCATCAGATCTCTGCTGTAAGGACAGCGTCCTGACAGCACCCCAAAAAGCCCTTTTTAGGACTAGTACATCAGTCTCCCTCCCAGACCCTCCCACCTCCTATCAAAAAGCAAGGACGGCATCCATCTTCTGAAGCTGCAGTGTTAGTAGTTGTAATCGCAATGGAATTAATATAACCTGTATTAATCGCATTGCGAATTCAACTTAGAGCTGGGTTCCTAATGGTTGTATTGCTAGAATATAACGAAGATTGAGAATATAGCACTATATTCTCAATCTTCGTTATATTCTAGCAATACAACCATTAGGAACTCAGATCTAAGTTGTAATAGCAATGCGATTAATACAGGTTATATTAATCGCATTGCGAATTCAACTTAGAGCTGGGTTCCTATTCTCAATCTTCGTTATATTCTAGCAATACAACCATTAGGAACCCAGTTCTAAGTTGAATTCGCAATGCGATTAATGCAGGTTTTATTAATCGTTTTGCGAATTCAACTTACCACACTCTGCGTCAACTACGTAATTTTCCATGGGAGTTTTGCCATGGATCCCCCTCTGGCATGCCACAGTCCAGGTGTTAGTCCTCTTGAAACAACTCTTACATCACTATTGTGGCCAGAAGGAGTCCTTTTGGTTTTTAAAATTTGCCTGTCTATTGAAGTCTATGGCGGTTCCCACTTTTCGCACGTTCGCGAACACTTGCGGAAATTTGCGTTCGCAGTTCGCGAACGGAAAATTTTATGTTCACGACATCACTAATGGTCACATGTGGATGGTTTTAAAAAATGGTTAGATGCGTGTAAAAATGTGTACAAGTCTGGGTCTCACTCCCCTAAAATTCACATCACCACCTATCCCAAGGATCAGCAACCTCTGAAACTTCAGCTGTGGTAAAATTATGACTCCCAGCATGCTCACTTGCTTGGCTTTTATCAGAACTCCAATAGAAGTAAATGGAGCATGTTGAGAGTTGTAGTTTACCCACAGCTGGAGTGCCGGAGGTTGCTGAACCCTGACCTATCCCTTGGTTGAACTTGATGGACCTATTTCTTTATTTCAAAAGTATCAACAATGTAATAACTCATCTTCTAATTAGATGGCAGCTGGCTGAGATGAATTAAATTTAATGGGTGATCTCCCTCAGAGATCTCATGTACCTGCAATGAAAACATCTCCAGTTTTATAAAGTAAGGGCACCTATTATAATTAGGTGATGAAGGGTGAAGCATGAAAAACCTGAAATGAATGTGAGACAGATTTTTACAGATTACAGACAGCACATGTCATGGTTTGGATATGACTGCTGCAGTGAAGATCAAATAAGATCTAAAGGTATGCCTAGAAGTGAAACTTTCCACCAGCCTGAAGAACAAATTCATGTAAATTCAATATGAGAATAAGAAAATTGCTCAGGTTTTACATCTTTGTTAATAGGATGTTCATGTGTTCTGAGTAAAGAGAGGGGCAGCCAGGAAGTTCTGGTGGTGGCTTGTCTTCCCTGAGATTATACTGAAATCCAACAGGTCCTTTATCTCCTTAACATCTGCCATCAGGGGAGATTCAGGAGGTGCCAAAACACATTAGAAAGCTGGCTGGTAAATTAGTGGGTTTAGACGTTATAGGTCTAATGGGTATGGCCAGCTTTGGTATATGAAAATAAACACAGTGAAACCTCTGTATGACAACCACCCAAAATGGTATTGAAGAGTAGTGTTCCATAGTGGTGGTCTTTTCAAGAAAATTTGTTAGTACTAGTATACATAGGATATTAGAAAACTCTAAATCTATCCTAAAAAATAGGGAAAATGTGGCATTCTCAAATTGCTGACCTGTTGGAGAAGTCTAAAAGGTGTTTTCTGAGACTACTAAATTGATTGCTTGTCTAGGCACTCTTACCAATCAGGTGATTGAGGGAGCTATGCTGTTTCCTGTTACTACTACCAAAACTGCAGAGTTGTGCCTGGTATTCAATAAGCTGTTGGGCAGGGATGCTGAAAATCAGACCCTGACAAAAAACACTCTAATGGTAATATAATTCTCTGCTTATGTGTTCTTCATTTCTAAAAATATAGGGGATTTCAAAGAAGAAATACCATGCTCAAAAACATAATATGGAGCAACAAAATTGGACAATGGTGACATATTTCATCATTAAAGGAATCTCAGATGTTCCTGAGCTACAGCTTCCAATTTTTCTTCTCGTCCTTCTGATATATCTGATTACACTTGGTGGGAACATGGCTATTCTAACAATAATCTATCTGGATCATCCACTCCACACTCCCATGTACTTTTTTCTGGGGAATCTGTCAATAGTGGATTTGTCTTTGACAACTGCTTCACTTCATAAGGAACTTCTAATATATGTAACTGGGGATAGAGTCATTTCATATGTGAGCTGCTTATCACAGGTTTATTTCCTGGGCTGGTTCATCAGTGATGAGCTTCTGATACTTACAGCTATGAGCTATGATCGGTATGTGGCTGTCTGTAACCCCCTGAGATATACTACGATCATGAACTGGAGACTTTGTTCTTGGTTGGCCATTGCATGTTGGGTGGTGAGCTTTGTAGAAATCAGTCCTTACGCTATTATGGTAACTAGTTTTTCCTGCTACAAATCTAATGTGATTGATCACTTCTTTTGTGATCTTGTGCCCCTCAAGAAACTTTCCTGCAAGGTTAACCCTACTTTTGAAATGTTTACAATAATCGAAGGAGTCTTTGTCTTGACCATTATTCCTCTGCTTCTAACCACTGTGTCTTATGTATTTATTATCAACTCAATATTAAAGATCCAGACCAGCAGTGGGAGACGTAAGGCCTTCTACACATGTTCTTCACACCTTACAGTCATCATTATTCTCTACACAACTCTTGTCAGTCAATACCTGAGTCCAAGTTCAAATGATTTAGAGTACAAAAAACTCCTCTCTCTCTTCAACATGGTGGCAGTGCCAATGTTAAATCCATTAATTTATAGCTTGAAGAATAGAGATGTGAAGTTGGCCTTAAGGAGACAGATTAAATTTTTGGAAAGACATGTAATGTAAGGGCTGCAAAGTGACTTGGTGGTTAACGTTGTTGTCCTGCAGCACTGGGGACAGGTGGTTAAATCCAACTAAGGGCAAAATCTGCATGGAGTTTGTAGGTTCTGCATTTGTTTGTGTGGCCAGCCTACAGTTTCCTCCTGTTTAAAAAAATACTGTATGCTACAAGACTAATTTATTATTGTCTCTAACATTAATGTCCCATTTCTGTATGGAAGTGAACCTTTCAAAAACTGGGCTTCCTATTTTTCCACTATCTACTAACCTAACTAAGGCAACTTTCACACTTGCGTTGTTGTTTTCCGGTATTGACATCCGGCAGAGGATCTCAATAATTCCGGAAAAAATCTTTCTGTTTAGTCTTTATGTATTCTGAATGGAAAGAGATCCGTTCAGGATGCATCAGGATGTCTACCGTTCCGCCAGCATTCCATTTTGGGATTGAACAAAAAAACACTGCAAGCTGCAGTTTTGTGTCTGGTCATAAAAACAGAAAAAAACGGATACAGGCACTGAAAACAATGTAAGTCAATGGTGATGGATCGTTTTTTTTAGGATCCATTTTTTTCCATTTTGATTTCACACAACTGCATCCTAATGGAACGAATGCATCCTGATGTGCAAAATCAAAATGGATCTGTTTAATTCCAGTATTGAGGTCCTCTGTCTACATGTGCAAGCTCCTCTGAGCAAGGCCCAAGTTCAGTGAACCCTCATCTCTGAGACTTGTACAGCCAAGGATGTAATTTTGCTACCAGAGCACTCCAGGCAGAAGGAGATTAGAAGGTCAACAACCCACAAGGCCAGGCATCAGAGTCAGACAGCAATACGTTGTGTAAGGGAATATTGCTGAAGCATCACCCATACTTTGAAATGGATTGGCCACCAGTATCTATAGTTTCTGCTCCCCTAAATCTGGAAACTGCAGAAGGACCTAACATGAACCTCATTGCATGCCTCTGATTCTGCTGAGAGACTTTAGAGAGACAGAAAGAAGGTGTACTACAACCTCCATTATTGTCACTGCCTATATGCTGTTATTGAGAGAATATTGCACTGTGATCCTTAGTAATCCTCAGGATAGTCGATCAGCAGATGATTGGGGGGTCCGACAACCCGCATCCCCCAACAGCTGTTTTGTGCTACATAGCACCATCAACACTGTAGTGGAGGGAGGGAGCTACTACAGTGACTGCTGCCAATGGAGCAACACTGAACAGCTGATAGCAGGGTTGCAGGGTCTTATTCAAAAGCCGGACAATCACTTTAAAGGGATTCTCCAGGAATGAAGAAAATAAAAATACTTAAATATTACTTTATTATAAATATATTCTCAAATACCTCTCATCATTTATCATTTTTTAGTAGTTTTTTTTTATAATAGTTTTGTCTGGGGAGCAATCATCAGGGGAAACAAAATAGCCGCTGTCCTATTAGTTCACACAAAGCCTGTCCTAATCACACAGCAGGACAAGTTACTTTACAACACGGAGGTAAAGAGCTGCCTCATCCTCCTCTCTGCTTGTCAGAGATTATGATCCTGAATACAGATGATAAGAACTTTAGTTGAATCTCTGGGGAATTTAGTTTATGGGGAGACATGAAGTACAGAGGGGACGGACAAGACAGACTGTGGTAATGTGGGGCTGTGGTAATGGAGACTGCATTCAAGTGCTGCTGCTCATTAGCCACACCTCACTTTCCTCTCATGTCTCCTCATCATCTCCATCCCACAGAGATTCACCTGTATTCAGGATAGAGATGAGCGAATTTTTCAAAAATTCGATTTGCGGTTCGCTAAATTTTTTCGGGAAAAATTTGGTTCGATCTGAATATATTTGCAGCGAATTACGTAAAAAATCAGCTATTTCCTGGCTGCAGAGAGCCTCTATAGTGGTGTAAAACACTGTACCTTGCAGTAACACGCATAGGGAGTCTGCTTTGGTATTGAAATAATACTGTGAGTTCGTATGACATGCAGATGACAGGGGTCGCTCTTAGAATCATTGCACACTTCACTTATTTGGGCAGTCACAGGGCCAAAACTGACCAAATAACTGAAGTATGAACACAGCCTTACATGGTGATGTTAGCGCCAAGAAGAAGCGCACTCCTATTACACCGTTAGCAGCTGATTCCAAATAGATGTAAACAGAACCTGTTCTATTAAACGCTTATAAAAGTAGAGCACCCCTGACAGAGTAGAGAGGGTGTCAGCAGTAAGTTGGTATTGACGTCACTGATTAGTTTGCCCTTCCTCTGGTCCAACAGAATAATAACCCCAAAAAAACGGATCCTGTCTGTTGAGCATTTGCCTTAACTTGGTCAGCATTTGGTCAGTAATCCATCAGTATTGCTAACTCCCAAAAAAAAACTGGAGGGGATCCAAAACAGAGATGATACGTGAACGTAATATTTGCATGTGTTTGTGTTTTGTACCCACTTCTTCTTTTGTCTACCAAATTACAAGCCAATTCTGATGTGACCGTACAGGCCTTACAGCTACTACACAGAGAGGATCCGTTGTGCGTCTCATTTTTCCTTCCTTCTGACAGATCAAAAAAGGGTCAAATAAAAGATGATGTCAGCCAAGCCAAAAAGGCAAAATAGTGGCCCAGTCATGAAGTGGGTAGGGTGGGAACAGCATGAGAAGTCCACAGAGTGGCCCTATGACATAGTGGTGAGGTGGAAGCAGCATTAGGAGGCCACAGAGTGGCACAATGACAGAGTCTGGAGGTGGCGGCAGCATCAGGAGACCACAGAGTGGCACAATGACAGAGTCTGGAGGTGGCGGCAGCATCAGGAGGTCACAGAGTGGCACAATGACAGAGTGTGGAGGTGGGTGGCAATAACAGTACCCGCTGATGATGGTGTGTGTACGAAGGAGCACTTGGCATCAGATGTGTGGCATCAGGTGAGTGGCAGCATCAGAATAGTAGCTGAGGCAGGTAGCCAGAAGAAACCGGTCTCTTTTGTCAAGGTTTGGGTGAGGCAGCATGGATGATCTAATCTGATGCATCAGGCATTGGTGGGTGGAAATCCTGGCTGATCCACGCCTGATTCATCTTGACAAAGGTCAGTATCTCTATTTTGGGTGGACAGGCGAGTTCTTCTTGGGGTAACTATGGCTCCCGCCGCACTAAACACCCACTCCGATGCCACACTATTGGATGGGCAGGACAGCTTTTCCAGGGCAAATTCTGCCAGTTGCGGCCACAAATCCAGTTTGGCTAACCAGTAGTCCAGCGGATCTTCAATGTGGAGTGGCAGGGTACTGTCCAAGTATGCCACCACCTGCTGGTTCAGGTCCTGCTCCAGATCTAGCTGCTGCTGCTGGTGACTGGTGAGTAGTTTCTTAACTATGCGGGTGAAGAAAGCTGCTCATCAGCGACTCTAGACTTAGGCTGCTACTGATGGAGCTGGTACTGCTCTTGCCACCCCACCCCTCCCCAGCAACAATGGCAGTGGAACATGAGTGCAGAGGGCCCCCCCGGTCAGACCTGCGAGAGGATGGACGATGGCGCAGATAGGCAGCAGCCAAGTGACTACATAGGATGTCTCTATAGTAGTTCAGTTTGTCCTCCCTCTCAGCAGGTGTAAAAAAGGCCCCCATTTTGGACTGTTAGTGAGGGTCCAACAAAGTGGAGAGCCAGAAGTCATCCCTCTGCCGAATGGTGACAATTCAGCTGTCACTACGCAAGTGAGCATGCATCAGGCCATTTGTGCAAGTGACTCGGAGGGATTCCCTGCCTCCATCTCCACTGCATAATGCCCCGCTGTGTCTGGGTCTTCTGCCTCATCTTCCTCATCGCCCTGTAGCTCTTCTGGCTGCTCCTGCTCTTCCTCTCCTGTCACCTGTGTAGAATAACCACCCATTTTGCTACAAATTGCTTGTGCTCCAATGTCCTCCTCCTTCTCCAGTTCAGCCCCCACAGGGCTCATGTGGCCATGAGATCTAAGCGCCACGTCTCCAGTCCCCTGACTAGCCAGATTTACCAGCATCTGTTCCAGGACATGAAGCATTGAAATGACATTGTTTATCCTATAGTCCTGACGACTGACAAATAACGTGGCATCCTCAAAGGGCCTGAGCAAACTGCAGGTGTCAAATATGAGCTGCCACTAGCTGACATCGAAGTTACACAGGGAAGTACTCTTGTCTGCTTGGATCATTAAGAAATCAGTTATGGCCTTTCTCTGTTCATATAGTCAGTCTAACATATGAAGGGTGGAATTCCAAAGGGTGGAAACGTCGCATATCAGCCTATGTTGGGGGATGCCGTTCTGCTGCTCTAGCTCAAGGAGGGTGTGCTTTGCGGTGTACGAGTAGCTAAAGTGCATGGAAAGTTTCCTGGCCATTTTTAGGATGTCTTGCAGATGGGTGGAAAACTTCAGGAACTGCTTGACAAAAAAATTGAACACGTGTGCCATGCAGGGCGCATGGCTCAGCCCTCCTTAACACAGCGCCGACACAATGTTCTTCCCGTTGTCGGTCACCATGGTTTCAATTTTGAGTTGTCGCAGAGAAAGCCAGGATTCGATTTCTTGATGAAGGACACTGAGCAGTTCCTCCCCTGTGTGACTCTGTTCGCCCAGGTAAACGAAGGAAAGAAATAAAGGTGCAGAACAGCGTGACACCGCCGTGCCCTGCACATGTGGTATGCTGGAGGGCCCCTGTGAATTGTCCCTGCAGTGGAGGCTAAGGACACGGTGGAGGATGAGGAGGCAGATGTGGACATTGTCGTAGGACCAACGGCATGGCAACGTGGAGGCGGAGCCGGCATCACCTGGCTAAGTTGCTGGTGTGGCTGTGCAGGAACCACATTCACCCAGTGGTCCGTAAAGGACATGTATTGTTCCTGCCCGTAGTTACAGCTCAACACGTCGGTGCTGCCGTGCACTTTGGCAGACACCGACAGGCTCAAGGACTGGTCCACCTTCTGTTCTACATGTGTGTGAAGGACTGGTACTGACTTTTTGGCAAAAAAATGATGTCTTGGGACTCTCCACCTCGACTCGGCACAAGCCATCAGTTATCTGAAGAGTCCACCACTTGAAAAAGGAGGGACTGCAGTGTGACAAACCGCCTAGCACCCTGACCGGGTACCTCCGCCAATCGATGCTTCCTAGTGCTCACCGAGTACTTCCAAGCGCTCCACCGGACATCATCAGCACTGTAGTCCCCACCTTTAGGGTTTGTCGTGCTGTCCTCCACCCACCCTGGGCTCAAGACCAGGATGCAGCTCCAGTGGGTAGAACAGTGTTGTAATCCAAGGGAGTATAATACATATAGCAATCCCGAGAGTGAATATAGCTATTCCCCCCACACATGAGATGAGACTCTATGTTGAGGGTGAAACAAATCTGACTCTTTCATGATCACAGCACACATATGAAAACCTTTAACAGCCTCATTTACATACAATGGGGTTAACAAATAACTACAGTACTTGGAAGGGTGGGGCTTGCAATAACAAGGGCTTATGGGAGATGAGGATTGACAGGACATTCAGTTTAAACTGCTCTTGGGACAACACCCTGCTAGGGAAAATATAGCACAGAGAAATAGGGGCGAAACCCAACCCTCTCTCAAATACAGAGGCAACACAAAAATAGCATAAAACACCCCAAAATGTACCTAAAACAAACAGGCATCCCCACAATTTACACATCCCCAAATACCTCTGATTTGAGCGCCCAAGAGGTTCAAACAAAGCCCAGATCCATGCCGAACCAGGGGAACCTAAATATGGGTCCCTACAGTCTCTGACCTGGCCCATACTGGGCTGGCAAGAGGCTGGTCAGAAGGCCCCTCCAAGAACCCATGATGAGGCTCAGTTCGTCATATGCAGGACCAGCATCTATGACAGCAGCACATTCAGCTTCTGCGCCATTGGATGCGTGCACTCATACTGTTGTCCCTTAGCAATCGCTTCGGTGATCGATTGCTGACGGAATGACTGACAGGGAGGAGGAGCAAGAGCATCAGAACCAGCAGATGATGGGAAGGACAGCTTCCTTCACCTGAGGTGGTGGAGCCTTGACTGCCTGAAACCGGGTGCATGCCACTGGGTGATGCAGCGGTTGCTGTGGCAGGCTGGACAACCACATCGGAGCCACGGTTCTCCCAGGCCACTTTATGGTGATGCTGCATATGTTGACGCAGGGCCGTAGTGCCAACATTGGCACCCTGGCCACGCTTCACCTTCTGCCGACATATTCTACATATAGCCATGTTCACCTCTTCTGGCGGCTTAACAAAAAATTGCCACACCACTGAGTAGGTGATTTTACCCCCAACACTCCGTACTGACTGACTGCTACCGCCGCTGCCTCCGTGAACCCATGCACCGCTACTTTCCAGGCAGGTAGGCTCCTGCGAAGCGGATGGTTTACCCCGGGCACGTTTCACTCCCGACCTCCCACTGCTGACCCCCTGCTGACTCCAGGCCACGCTAGCGACTTGCTGGCTCAAGGGCAAGCTGCCACCCTCTTCTCCCGATGATGATGAGGCCTCTTCGTCCCAAGTGCAATCAGCTACATCATCATCATCAAGTACTGTATGCACGTCACTGATGTCCTCCTCAACCGTCTCTGGGTCAGGAGCCTCACCGCTCGCAAAACACCAGCTCCCATGCAACTCTCCTCATCAGTACTTGCCTGCCTAGTGGAGGAAGCGGCGGATGTCTCCTCCAGATCTTGGCTGGGCAGTAGCTGCTGACTGTCCTCTAGTAGCTCGTCCTCGATAAAAAGTGGAGCCGAGCATATAATACTTCTCTGGCTGAGGGAACAGAAAAGGACAGAGGCAGGTTGAGGACAGGTGAAGGCACAGGGCCTGCTCCGGGGCCATGCCAACTAAGCATCGTGTCAGAGGAACCCAACGACTCTTGGCTGGGGTTGTCTGATGTCACTTGGGATGAAGTTGATGACCGAGTCAACCATTCAAGAACCGCTGGGTTGCTGGTCAAGTCACGACCGCTAGATGACACCGAGAGCTCAGGCCTCTGCCTGCGCCAGAAACATTTACGCCTCTTCCACTCCCCTGTGCAGGGCCTGGCACTTCTCTGTATGACATACTGTTAGATCAAATAATCTAATGTTAGATGAAATATTTATTATTTCACCGCTTATACACGGCAAACAAGGCTTCAGAATATATTACTGCACTGCAGAACATCAATTGGGCCCAATTTTTTTTCTACTTTTACACAACAGGCTTTTCAACAGATATATGCAACACTGGACGGCGAATATATTTTTATTTCGCCACTCATACATGGCAAACAGGGATTCCGAATATATCACTGCACCGTTGAGTGGCAAAGATATCTTTTCTTTTTCCACTAATACACAGAAAAAAAGGCTTTAAAATAGATAACTGCACCGCTGAACAGCAAATATTTTTTACTTTTGCTACTAATACACGACAAAAAGGGCTTTAATTTTCGCCCTTCACCACACAACTGCTAATAAGCCCCTTTTTCCCACTAATACAAGCCAAAATATGCTTTAGAACAAAACCCTGTTAATGCCTGTATCAAACAGCACTTGCACCCTAATAAAACAGGTTTGCTGGAATTATAGAGCTGTATAATGGCAATTTGGGTCCCCAGTCAGTGCAGCAAGGTGTAATCGGATTGTTCCTATTACCCAGGCTGTCACCTCCCCGACTGAACCCTGTTCAACACAAATGCTGGTGGAAAGATTCCTTCCTATCCTTTCCCTACCATTGAGTAATCTTTCCCTGCACTTGTAAATCGTTTTTTTTCACCACAATCAAGTCTTTCCTATCACTGTCCCTAGCTCCTGCAGACAAGTCTCTCCCTGCACTAAGCACGCTGGTGAATGGCAGAATCTAAGATGGTCGCCGTATTTATAGGGCTGTGACATCACAGGACTGGCTGGCAACTGATTGGCTGCATGCATGTCAGTATGGGTGATCCCGCCTTCCCAGAGTTCCTTGTCCCATGTCCTCACACGTGTAGCAGCCATTTTAGGAAAAAATTAGATTCGTTACCATGAAACGCTAGGAAATTCGAATTTGGTGCAAATTGAATTTTTGGTGAAATTCGGATCGAATTCCACTTCTTCAGCTTCGATTCGCTCATCTCTGATTCAGGATAATGATTCCTGACAAGCCGGGCAGAGAGAAGGATAAGGCAGCACTATGGCTCATTGTGGTGAAGTAACTTGTCCTCCTGTGTGATTAGTAGTGTTGAGCGCGAATATTCGAATCGTGAATTTTAATCGCGAATATCGCCACTACGAGAATTTGCGAAGATTTAGAATATAGTGCTATTTGTAATCGCGAATATTCAATTTTTTTTTTACCAGTACACAAGTTCCCTCCCTGCTTCTTGCTTGTGGGCCAATGAGAAGGCTGCAATGTCTTTCTCTGAGCTTACAACATCCCTAGCAACCAATAGGAAAGTTGCCTACCCCTTACTATATAAGAACATCGCCAGCAGCCATTTTCTGCAGTTTTTTGCAGTTCTGAGAGAGACATCAGTGTCATTGCTGTGCTCTGTGCTTTGCTGTGTCATTACATTAGATAGTTAGTTAGTTAGCCTATATATATAATACAGATAGTGAGAGATTGTCAGTGTAGGTTAGATCGTGATATAGTGTAGTTGATAAGTTCCAGTGCAGGGTGTTAGGTAGTGTGATAGGTTCTGCTGTCCATACATACATGCTACAGACATAGTGCTGTGATGTCACAAGTAGAGTTGAGCGGATACTGCACCCGAACTTGACCCCGAATCCGAACCCCATTGAAGTCAATGGGGACCCGAACTTTGGGGCACTAAAATGGCTCTAAAAAGGCAGCAAAATGTGGGTAAGAGCATGACAAGTGCTCTAAACAAATGTGGATAGGGAAATGACTTAACATAAAATAACTAAAAATTTTAAATAACAATCTTGAACTAGGAGGAGGATGTCTATATAGAGTAGGAGGTTGAGGAGGCGGTGGACGTGGCGGTGTAGATGGAAGCAGTGGTGGAGGAGGCGGTCGCCAACAACACTGTTTTTTGTTTTTAACTTTTTTTAATTTGGGTTGACCCCAAAACATTGGGAAATATAGAAAAGAAAACAAAGAGAAAGTGCGGTGGAGTATAACAAAGGCTGGGTGAGGCCGGTATACATGTTTATTCTGCACAGGGTACGGACAAGTCCTGTGGGATCCATGCCTGGTTCATTTTAATGAACGTGAGCTTGTCCACATTGGCTGTGGATGTGCAGCTGCGCTTGTCTGTGATAACTCCCCCTGCCGTGCAAAGCACATGTTCAGACAATACACTGGCTGCAGGGCAGGCCAGAACCTCCAGGGCGTAAAGGGCAAGCTCAGGCCATGTGCACAATTTGGAGACCCAGAAGTTGAATGGTGCAGACCCATCAGTCAGCACGTGTAGGCGTGTGCACATACTGTATACTGTTCCACCATGCTGCTGAAATGCTGCCTCCTGCTAAGAGTGGGTTCACACTAGTGTTATGGTTTCCATTATGGCTTTTCGTTATAACTAGAGTTAAGCGAACACCTGGATGTTCGGGTTCGAGAAGTTCGGCCGAACTCCACGAAAATGTTTGGGTTCGGGATCCGAACTCGACCCGAACTTCACCCCGAACCCGAACCCAATTGAAGTCAATGGGGACCTGAACTTTTGGGCACTTAAATGGCTGTAAAATAGCCACGGAAAGGGCTAGAGGGCTGCAAAAGGCAGCAAAATGTAGGTAAATGCCCTGCAAACATACGTGAATAGGGAAATGACTTAAAACAGAATAAAATACAGAAAAATAATAAATAAACATTCTAAACTTGAGCCCAAGTGAGTGACAGTGGCACCTGTCACCCAGCAAACAGAGGATGTGGCAGCAACGCCACCACATCTGTCATTGTCACCAAGCATCTCCACCAAATCCCATGGAAGTGTTCAGCTATCAGCTGTCCATCTCACAAACACTGGAGAGAAAAAGAAATAGAAAGAGGAAGTACCCCCCTACCCATGGCTCTGAATGCCTTATTTCAAACTTCCTGGTCCTTTAAAATACTGTCATTCTGTCTGGTGGACAGTTTTAAAAACCTTATTGTGGTGGCTATCCCACAGTACGTGTATCCCAGCCACCGCTACTTTTGCAGGCGAGCCATCCCTTCCCTGCACAACCAAGTGGCGGACAAAATCAAGTGTGCACTGCACAACGCTATCTGTGGCAACGTCCACATAACCAACAACACAGGGGGTAAATGTAGTGGCTGGCCCAAAGGCGGATAGCATTTTTGCGAATGTCTTTCCGCCCCCGAGGATTGCAGGGCATTTCTCTTTGTATCCTATTACCTCCTCCTCCTACTCGGCTTCCTCCTCCTCTACCTCCTCCTCATCCACTCAGCGTAACACCTTCACCACCCACAGCAGCACAGCCAGGGGAAACGACAGCAGGTTGTTTTAAAACTTGTGTGTTTGTGGGACAAATCCCGCACCGCGCAGGAGCTGTGGACAGGCATGGAACAACAGACCGACCATTGGTTGGTGCCACTAAGCCTCCAGCCCGGCCTGGTGTTGTGCGCTAATGGGCAAAATATACTAGCAGGTCTGGGCCTAGCCGGTTTGACACACATCCCCTGCCTGCCACATGTGCTGAATTTGGGGTGTAGAAATTCCTAAACACCAGACAGTGAAAATCAATTCAGTTAATCGAACACACACAACACCCCCACCCCCCCTTTCACTCAAACCATTAACAAACTATTTACAAATTTTCTTAAAAACATATTAAAATAACTATAATGCAGCTAAACTTACTATATAAACAAAAAAACTATATACACGCCTTATCCTTAACTTAAGGCCAGTGACACCCAAGTGGCTCGAAGGGTGGGTTCCTGCACTAACATAGTCCCTGGCCTGGAACACAATTGTCCAGCCAGGGCACAGTTCTGAAGGATGAGGAGGATAAGTAGGATAAGGAGGAGTAGGAGGAACCGTGTTCTCAGCAGGGTGGCACCCAAGCCAGCTCACGGGCAGCTGGGTCACCATGAGCACCTCAGAAGTCTGGGTTATGTCGGGTTTATAATAATTCAATTAAGAATTATTAATTATGGTCATAAAAATATTTTTTTCATAACTACCTGAAATTATGACCTGGTGAATTGTAGATAACCCAATCGATACAATTCACATCTGAGGCCGACTATTTCCTCAGATAATAAGTTCTTTTCATGAGAGATGACATCAATGCTAAAGATGTAGTTTTGACATTAAATAATACGCAGATATTATAAAAATATGCAGATTTTATTAGTTACACGATTATAAACAAATAGGTATATAAACACGATTATATATGCCAAGGAATATATATGGCAATGATATATGAAGCATTACAAGCTTATCATAAGTAAATAAACAATGATATATGCCAATTAATATATATGGCATTGATATCAGGCACTAGAAGCTTCACAATAAGTAAATAAACACATGTGGGTAAGAGCAGCTTGTCACATTATAACAAAGCTATTTGGTTAGGATATCAAAACAAGAAGTTAAATTATATACATTACTCCTGTTCAGAGGCGTGTCTAATCCTAGACATCTATATGGAATGATAAATACATTCCCCACCCCTCTCTAACCAAACTAAAATACACCTCACATGTAGTAATGGGCAAATCCATTCAAGTATACAACTTAGAAGATAGTAGTCAAATCCTAGACTACTTTTGCATGTATACTTCTGTCCTATTCTGGACTACTTTCATATCTGTATAACCTGGTAAGACTATTAAGACAACAGACATTGGAAGAACTTGGAACAAATCTTCCAGTGGGAATTTATCATCTAGCTTGGCGAAGAATGCTACTATCAATATATCTATATCTATGCATATATGTATGCAATCATTTAATACTCTGATAAATTATGAAACTTGATTCTTCTGCAGGTAGAATGAAGGCTCACAATTATTCTATATCTAAGAATACATCTCATATAAAGAGATGATAAATAAATGAATATGTTCGCCAACATAGATGCTATGATTTTACCCACATTATCTAAATAGTCTTAATAAAATGAAACATCATTCTTTGTGTTTCTTACCAAGTCCTAGCAGGAATCTCACTTCTGCTCCTAGGAAAGCTGGATGGTCCATCACCATGGCTTTCATATTGGTAGACCCCTCAATCTTGGGTGTAGGCTGGAATGTAGGAATGCTATGCTTCCTCCTTTGTTTCTTAGCTTCTCCTTCTTGCCTCCTTCCTCTTTTCCCCTCTTGCTCATCTATCTAGGGTAATTATCTCCCTTGTAATCTAACATTACCACCCCCTGGATTAGTATTCTCCAATCAATTGAGGGGGTGTAAACATATGTAATAAGATCCTATGAGATCATGTTTACCCATAATGCAACTATGGAGGATGGTGTAACGATATCAATATCTGTCTCCGGGTGGCACTGTTGTGCAAGCTATTAACACCATACCATGAAGAGTTAACTATGGTACTCTTGTATTATATACATTTGACCCTCGTCGTCGTAAATCAGAGATAAGGATAAATGTAGACATTTTGTATCAACTAAAGATAGACAACTTGGAGTCTCTCTGACACTATTGATCTATGGGCCATTATGGTATGAATGGGCCTTGTTCTCTAAGACATGTCTGGAGAATCCAGTGTACTCCCAACAGATAAGCCCACATCTGTGGCAATAACTTTTTAAAATACAATGTTCTTTGTATTCAGTATTCGGTAAACTTTTTACACAGACTGAACTCTGTGTGACTTCAAATCTTGGCCTGTTCCAGCCGTGTATGAAAACTTTGGTTCAACTTCAGCCTGTCTCTTAAAGACAATGAGCATGCATTTTGAATATAATATGACCAGGTATCAATATATATACCCATGAAAATGCCTGACAGTTAGCATTGGCAAAATGTGGGAAAGCTTTGTCATCACGCCACAACAACCTGCACCACCTGGAACATCTTAGCAGGAGGCAGCATTTCAGCAACATGGTGGAACAGTACACGTACTGACTGATGGGTCTGCCTAGGGGAATACAGTTGTGTTCAAAATTATTCAACCCCCAATGCTGTAAAGGGTTTTAGGGAATTTAGTGTACATTTGTAATTGTGTTCAGAATTAAATCTTACAATCTTACAAGAACAAAATGCAACTAAAATGACATCAATTGTTTTTGTAATACGGTATTAAATGTTTTTTTTGTGATTTCTTCATTGACACAATTATTCAACCCCTTAAAGACTACCACTCTTAAGAACAGAGGTTCATTCAAGTGTTTTCGATCAGGTATTGAAAACACCTGTGGATGTCAAGGAGCAGCAATTAAGCATAATAAGCACCAATTAGGCAGATGTAAAATGACTGTGATACTCAGCTCCTTCTAGACATTTACTGGTGTGTTTACAAACATGGTGAAGTCAAGAGAATGGTCCAGGAAGACAAGAGAAGAGGTGATTTCTCTTCACAGGAAGCGCAATGGCTGTAAGAAGATTGCAAAGATGTTAAACATACCAAGAGACACCATGGGAAGCATCATTCGCAAATTCAAGGCAAAGGGCACTGTTGAAACGCTACCTGGTCGTGGCAGAAAGAAGATGCTGACTTCGACTGCTGTGCGCTACCTGAAGGGCAAAGGGTTGAAAAGTCCCCGTGTGACTGCTGAGGAACTGAAAACAGATTTGTCAGATGCGGGTATGAAGTTTCAGCTCAGACAATAAGGCACACACTGCGTAATAAAGGCCTCCATGCCAGAACTCCCAGGCGCACCCCCTTGCTGTCTCCGAAGAATAAGAAGAGTCGACTGCAGTATGCCAAAAGTCATGTGGACAAACCACAAAAGTTTTGGGATAGTGTTCTGTGGACTGATGAAACAAAATTAGAACTGTTTGGGCCCATAGATCATCGCTATGTTTGGAGGAGGAAGAACAAGGCCTATGAAGAAAAGAACACCTTGCCTACTGTGAAGCATGGCGGGGGGTCAATCATGCTTTGGGGCTGTTTTCTTCTCCAGGTACAGGGAAGCTTCAGCATGTGCAAGGTACCATTAATTCTCTTCAGTACCAGGAGATATTGGATGAAAATGTGATGCAGTCCGTCACAAACCTGAGGCTTGGGAGACATTGGACCTTTCAACAGGACAATGATCCCAAGCATACCTCCAAGTTCCCTAGAGCATGGTTGCAGATTAAAGGCTGGAACATTTTGAAGTGGCCATCGCAGTCACCAGACTTAAATCCGATTGAGAACCTCTGGTGGGACTTAAAGAAAACAGTTGCAGCGCGCAAGCCTAAGAATGTGACTGAACTGGAGGCTTTTGCCCATGAAGAATGGGCGAAGATACCCGTAGATCACTGCAAGACACTTGTGTCAAGCTATGCTTCACGTTTAAAAGCTGTTATAACTGGAAAAAGATGTTGTACTAAGTACTAAGATTGAATGTCACTTGGGGTTGAATAAAACTGATAATGATGTGAGCAGAAAAGACATTTGTGGTTATTTCATTATAAATGTTATGTTATATTTGTCTGACTTACAAGTGCCTCTTTGATTTAATTGTAAACAAGATGACTGAAATGATCAAAATCAATGTCAAACTGGCCAAAACACTCAATTTCAGTGGTGTTGAATAATTTTGAACACAACTGTAGCTACAGGGGAAGCAGGGGAAGCAACTGCTTTGGGGCCGTGACCTAGAAAGATCCCATCCAGGAGGAGGAGGAGGACTAACAGTATTATACAATGAAATTATATTCAGTGGCAGTATAGACAGCGTAGAAAGCGAATGGAACAGCTGCTGGGCCTGGCCTAGGAGAGCGATCTTTAGTAGCCACAGGCATGGTGGCATGAAAGGAAGGGGTTTGCGCAAAAATTACTGGGGGAGGGGGGCCCCATTCAAAAATTTGATGTGGTGCCCAATCATTTCTAGCTACACCACTGGGTCTTCCCCATTCAGCTTCTGGGTCATCAAATTGGGCACATGTCCTGAGGTTGTCCTTTACGCCTTGGAGGTGCTGGCATACCCTGCAGCCACTGTATTGTCTGAACGTGTGTTTCGCATGGCTGGTGGCATTATCACAGACAAGCGCAGCAGCCTGTACGCAGACAATGTGGGCAAGCTTTTGTTTATTAAAAAGAACCAGGCATGGATCCCACAGGACTTGTTTGTACCTTATGCAGAATAGACATGTATACCGGCCTCACCCAACCACTATTATACTACCGTGCACTTACACTTTGTTTTATTTTTTATATTTTCCCAATGTTTTGGGGTTTACACTAATTCATTTAAATAAATTAAAAATAAACAACAGTTATTGGCGACTACCTTTGGCTTCACAGCCCAAAAGGCTTTATTTCATGCAAGAATGTAACCGCCAATTGTAAGTTCCCTGTCAGTTATGCAGTGCAGGGGTTTGTACCTGGCAAAAATGGTAATATTTCACCCAACAATTTAAAATCTATCCTTTGCCGGACAGTATTAAACTTGGCCAGCCACAGCTGGAACCACTGATTCATGGTATTGCTATTTTGGCAATTGAATTTCACGCCAGAACAAAATCTATCCTTTGCCGGACACTATTAAACTTGGCCAGCCACTGCTGGGACACCAGATTTAGGGATTGCTATTTTGGCAATTGAATTTCACCCCAGAACAATAATCTATCCTTTGCCGGACACTATTAAACTTGGCCAGCCACTGCTGGGACACCAGATTTAGGGGATTGCTATTTTGGCAATTGAATTTCACCCCAGAAAAATATCTATCCTTTGCCGGACACTATTAAACTTGGCCAGCCACAGCTGGAACCACCAGATTTACGGTATTGCTATTTTGGCAATTGAATTTCACCCCAGAAAATTATCTATCCTTTGCCGGACACTATTAAACTTGGCCAGCCACTGCTGGGACACCAGATATAGGGGATTGCTATTTTGGCAATTGAATTTCACCCCAGAAAATTATCTATCCTTTTCCGGACACTATTAAACTTGGCCAGCCACTGCTGGAACACCAGATTTACGATATTGCTATTTTGGCAATTGAATTTCACCCCAGAACAAAATCTACCCTTTGCCGGACACTATTTAACTTGGCCAGCCACAGCTAAAACCATTGATTTACGGTATTGCTAATTTGGCAACTGAATTCCACCCCAGAACATAATATATCCTTTGACGGACACTATGAAACTTGTCCAGTCACAGCTGGAACACCATATTTACGGTATTTCTATTTTTGCAACTGAATTTCACGCCAGAAAAAAATATATCCTTTGCCGGACACTATGAAACTTGGCCTGCCACTGCTGGGACACCAGATTTAGGGGATTGCCATTTTGGCAATTGAATTTCACCCCAGAAAATTATCTATCCTTTGCCGGACACTATTAAACTTGGCCAGCCACTGCTGGGACACCAGATTTACGGTATTGCTATTTTGGCAATTGAATTTCACCCCAAAAAATAATCTATCCTTTGACGGACACTATTAAACTTGGGCAGCCACAGCTGAAACCACTGATTTATGGTATTGCTATTTTGGCAATTGATTTTAACCCCACAAAAAATATATCCTTTGCCGGACACTATTAAACTTGGCCAGCCACAGCTGAAACTACTGATTTACGGTATTGCTATTTTGGCAATTGAATTTCACCCCAGAAAATAATATATCCTTTGACAGGCACTATTAATCTTGGCCAGCCACAGCTGAAACCACTGATTTATGGTATTGCTATTTTGGCAATTGAATTTTACCCCATAAAAAAATATATATACTTTGCCAGACACTATTAAACTTGGCCAGCCACAGCTGAAACCACTGATTTACGGTATTGCTATTTTGGCAATTGAATTTCACCCCAGAACAAAATCTACCCTTTGCCGGACACTATTGAACTTGGCTATCCACAGCTAAAACCACTGATTTATGGTATTGCTATTTTGGCAATTGAATTTAACCCCAGAAAAAATATATCCTTTACCGGACACTATTAAACTTGGCCAGCCACAGCTGAAACCACTGATTTACGGTATTGCTATTTTGGCAATTGAATTTCACCCCAGAAAGTAGTATATCCTTTGACGAACACTATTAAACTTAGTCAGCCACTGCTGGGACCCCAGATTTACGGTATTGCTATTTTGGCAATTGAATTTCACCCCAGAAAATTATCTATCCTTTGCCGGACACTATTAAACTTGGCCAGCCACTGCTGGGACACCAGATTTAGGGGATTGAATTTGACCCCAGAACAAAATATATCCTTTGCCGGACACTATTAAACTTGGCCAGCCATTGCTGGGACACCAGATTTATGGTATTGCTATTTTGGCAATTGAATTTCACACAAGAAAATTATCTATCCTTTGCCGGACACTATTAAACTTGGCCAGCCACAGCTGAAACCACTGATTTATGGTATTGCTATTTTGGCAATTGAATTTCACCCCATAAAAAAATACATCCTTTGCCGGACACTATTAAACTTGGCCAGCCACAGCTGAAACCTCTGATTTACAGTATTGCTATTTTGGCAATTGAATTTCACCCCAGAACACAATCTACCCTTTGCTGGACACTATTTAACTTCGCCAGCCACAGCTGAAACCACTGATTTACGGTATTGTTATTTTGGCAATTGAATTTCACCCCAGAAAATAATATATCCTTTGACGGACACTATGAAACTTGTCCAGTCACAGCTGGAACACCAGATTTACGGTATTTCTATTTTTGCAACTGAATTTCACCCCAGAAAATAATATATCCTCTGACGGACACTATGAAACTTGGCCAGCCACTGCTGGGACACCAGATTTAGGGGATTGCTATTTTTGGCAATTGAATTTCACCCCAGAACAAATCTACCCTTTGCCGGACACTATTGAACTTGGCTATCCACAGCTAAAACCACTGATTTGAGGTATGCTATTTTGGCAATTGAATTTAACCCCAGAAAAAATATATCCTTTACCGGACACTATTAAACTTGGCTAGCCACAGCTGAAACCACTGATTTACTGGTATTGCTATTTTGGCAATTGAATTTCACCCCAGAAAGTAGTATATCCTTTGACGAACACTATATAAACTTAGTCAGCCACTGCTGGGACCCCAGATTTACGGTATTGCTATTTTGGCAATTGAATTTCACCCCAGAACAATTATCTATCCTTTGCCGGACACTATTAAACTTGGCCATTAGCCACTGCTAGGACACTAGAATTTAGGGGATTGAATTTGACCCTCAGAACAAAATATATCCTTTGCCGGACACTATTAAACTTGGCCAGCCATATGCTGGGACACCAGATTTATGGTATTGCTATTTTGGCAATTGAATTTCACACTAAGAAAATTATCTATCCTTTGACTGGACACTATTAGAACTTGGCCAGCCACAGCTGAAACCACTGATTTATGGTATTGCTATTTTGGCAATTGAATTTCACCCATGAAAAAATACATCCTTTGCCGGACACTATTAAACTTGGCCAGCCACAGCTGAAACCTCTGATTTACAGTATTGCTATTTTGGCAATTGAATTTCACCCCAGAACACAATCATATCCTTTGCTGGACACTATTTAACTTCGCCAGTCACAGCTGAAACCACTGATTTACTGGTATTGTTATTTTGGCAATTGAATTTCACCCAGAAAATAATATATCCTTGACGGACACTATGAAACTTGTCCAGTCACAGCTGGAACACCAGATTTACGGTATTTCTATTTTTGCAACTTGAATTTCACCCCAGAAAATAATATATCCTCTGACGGACACTTATGAAACTTGGCCAGCCACTGCTGGGACACCAGATTTAGGGGATTGCTATTTTGGCAAAAGAATTTAACCCTCAATAAAATAAAGAAATTTCTATCCTGAGTTTTCTAGGGGTGACAATAAGCACAGCCAAGCCCCTGATGTAGAATATAGCAAAAAAAAACTAGTATTGATGGATTGATGGACTTGGTGGCAGC
>CM065597.1:24532504-24567203 GCA_033119425.1 Bufotes viridis
TTTCATTAATATCCGAATCTCTGTACATGCAGTAAAATGTATGTGCTCTGATGTATTTAGATGGCCATAATTATTGCGACATTTTCTCAGTCTTGTGCATGTGCTGTTACTTTGAGTACTGTGCATAAATGTACATCATAACAAATCAAATTTTTAATGTTTGTGTGTGTGACACAAATCACTCTAAAATACATTTATGCATGCTCCACTTCTCAAAGTAAGCACATGCACGAGACTGAGAAAGTCTCGCGATACCTGCGACCATTTTAATATAGCCTCATTGGAGCCCAAACATTTGACCGCATGTACAGAGATAGAGATTTTATTGAAATTCAGTGATAGAGATGAACAAATGAAGTTCAACTAAAGCAGGAAGACCCAGATTTGCTCATAACTAGGATGAATCCAGGTTCTGTGACTGTGACGAGGGGACATCCTCTGCGTCTGGAGGAAAGAAGGTTTGTACACAAACATAGAAAAGGATTCTTCACTGTAAGAGCAGTGAGACTATGGAACTCTCTGCCTGAGGAGGTGGTGATGGTGAGTACAATAAGAGAATTCAAGAGGAGCTTGGATGTATTTCTGGAGTATAATAATATTACAGGTTACAGCTACTAGAGAGGGGTCGTTGATCCAGGAGTTATTCTGATTGCCTGATTGGAGTCGGGAAGGAATTTTTTCCCTTAAGTGGGGAAAATTGGCTTCTACCTCACAAGGGTTTTTTGCCTTCCTCTGGATCAACTTGTAGGAAACAGGCTGAACTGGATGGACAAATGTCTTTTTTCGGTCTTATATACTATGTTACTATGTTTGGGATACCACAATGGCTGGGTTCCAGTATGGAGAACTCGTGGTGAGCACTTCAATCCTGCCTTTGTTGTGTAGTGACACAGTGCCTCAACATCTGGTGTGATGATCTGGGGATCCATCGCATACAGCAGTCAATCACCTCTAGTAGTGGTATGAGGGCCACTAAGAGCTCAGAGATATGTGCAAGACACCTTGTGTCCACATGTGTTTCTCTCATGGCAGGGCATCCAATTGCCATTTTCAGCAGTGTAATGCTCACTCACACACAGCAAGGGTTTCCCAGGAATGTCTTCGCCAGATTACAACACTTCATTGTCATACTCGGTCACCAGATTTATTTTCAATTGAGGGGGAACCAGATTTGGAAACTTAAGAGTGTGAAGGATGTACAGGCCCAGCTGCAACACCTGTGGGAAAATGTACATTCATCCAAACAGGTTACTAGAGCCTCCTTTCAATTGTACAGTTTTCCCCAAAAAAACTCATTTTGCTCTAATATTGTAATCACTTACAGATAACATAATTTCATTACCAGATAAACATTCAATCCACTTCAACAACTCCTTCTTGGTGTGTTATTTTGTTGGCCATTGAGTGTGTGTGAGTAGAAGTGGCTCTGGCTGTTACAGTCAATTCTATGGCGGACACTTTAAGAGAGTTAAAAACATTATTACAAAAACAACTTAGACAAAAGTGGAAATTAAATCACTTAATCAATATTTAGATCGTGGTTCAGTTCCAAAGGTCTATTATTGTTTAAAAATCCAGTACAAGATTTGCACGATAAAGAATTTAACAAGGAATGGGACACCTTCCTTATGACACAATCTTTATTATTAATACGCATGATTATTAAAAGAAGAACACAAATCTTAGATGAAATTACAACACAGATTAAAAAATGAAGGATAGTATAGATAAATTTCCCCAGAATGAAGAATTCAACAGATAGCAAGAGAGGATATGTAAAGGGTTGGATAAGTTAGAAGTACAATAAATCATAAATAACAAAACAAAGAAATAAAGATACAACAAGAATCAGGATAAAATGAAAGGACATACCCAGCAATACATGATACAAAAGAACGAACACGGACACAAAATAATGAGAGGAATAAAAACATACAATACAATATCACAACCACTAACAGATATGAAGCACTATCAAGTCCACATTTTTAATCAAAACCACCACATCACAGAGCACGTACACGACAAACACAACAACACTCTCGGTACAAAGAAACTAACAATTACCAATTCAGACACACAAATACAACCTGACATACAGATACACGGATCATGAACACAACTATGGTAAAAACAGATCACCGGGATATCAACAGAGACAAATGTATACACAGAATATACTGTACATTTGTGGCCTGCACTGCATTTCTGATGGTGAAATTTAATGAGTAAATTCAGATCTTAGATTGTGGGCGGACATTTCCACGGTTATCAGACCAGTCATTCACAAGTGGCTTGGAGGGTGTGTTCCTGCTGCACTGCATACCTGACAGGCAAATATATTCTGTAAATTCGGCGGCGTTTGGATTGTTGAGTGATCTGTAACCCTTTTTCTTTCACACTACCCCTACCCTGCATACTTGACTGGGAGATATATTCTGTAAATTCGGCAGCGTTTACATTGTTGGGTGATCTGTACCCTTTTTAATTCAACCTACTCCTGCACTGCACACCTGACTGGGAAATGTATTCTGTAAATTTGGTGGCGTTTACATTGTTTGGTGCTGGCTTCTACACATTTTCATAATAATCCTTCAGCGGAGCGAATAGATGCGGATGACGGAACGCTCCATGACCCTCTTTTTCTTTCAAACTACCCCTGCCCTGCATACCTGACTGGGAAATATATTCTGTAAATTCGGCAGTGTTTACATTGTAGGGTGCTGTAGTTATATGCTGTTAAATCTCCATGATGTCGCCATGATAAATCTCAGCGTAGGGGCCCCGTGTGGCTTATATACACTTTTAAAATAAGCAAAATGAAAGAATTTTTCTGTGGCACTCAGAGATGCACCCTATATTCAACTGTGATATATATAAGCAACTCCCTCACTCCCTATAGAAGGATCGCTTCCAATGGTGCTCAGTCCCGAAAGTGAAGATGATTCATAGAATGTGTATAATGAAGAAGGAATAGCCGGGACGGCACTCACCACACGAAACTTGTTAGACGATGCGTTTATTGATTATTCGTGGTCATCCGACCAACTTCGGCAGCGGGGCAGACAGCCTTGGCGTGGACGTCCGCAGCAGGCGACGGCCGTTTCGCGCAAATGCGCTTCCTCAGGCACTGACGTAGAAGACGTACTACACTCCTCATCCTTATAAAGGCAGGTCTGCGTATTGCTGAGATCCACAGGCGCTGCCCCACTACATAGAGGTAAAAACATATAAGTGGACATACACATTAATAGAAACAACACGAATCTGCACAAATATACAGTTTTACAAGAACATGTTCAGATCTATTTTATCATTCAAACCTAGATCACCTGTAGCGTGAGTACGCAATATCCAGCGTGCCTCCCGTTGTAATAGGAGGCGATGTCTATCACCTCCTCTACGTGGGAGTTTAACCACTTCTAGCCCACAAAAGGACAAAGTTTTTAAACTACCCCCATGGGCCGTACGGAAATGGTCAATGACTCTGGGGCAGCCCTTTCCAGAGCTGATAGAGTTTACGTGTTCTCAAATTCTCTCAAAGAGACATCTTATTGTTTTACCAATATAAAAACGTCCGCATTCGCAAAACAAAGCGTACACTACGAACGTACTTTTACAATTGATAAAACAATTTACTCTGTGGCTGACCCCAGAGATACAGACCAATCTCCTTTGATTATTGTACCTGCACATGGAACAACTCCCACATCTGAAATTGCCTGTTGGAATATTCCGGGTTAACCAGTTTCTAGAGGTGTCAGGTTGGAATATGCTGGACACCAGTTTGTTTCTCAAGGTTGGACTCCTGCGGAAAGCAATTATGGGTCTGGAACTAGTAACAATGTCCAAATCAGTGTCCCGTTTCAAAATGTCCCAATTCTTATAAATCGATGCACGTATATGCTCAGCCATAGGAGTATAGTTAAATGACAGGACAAACCGGTTGTCTCCCTTTCTCCTTTTTCCTCCACCTTCTGTCCCCTTAGCCATCTCAACTTTTTCAGCTTTTTTACCATATAAAAGACTCAGATGCGTATGTTCTCTCCCTACTCTCTCCATATCTTGTATGGTCCCCTTTTCGGGGTATCCTCTACTCACGAGGCGCTCCTTTAACTCCGTTGCTTGTTTCCAATACCCACTATCTGTGCTATTCAGTCGGCGCAGCCTCAAAAACTGGCCATACGGTACAGATTTTTTCACGGAGTATGGATGGTGGCTGTCGTGGCGGAGCAAGGAGTTGGTCGCCGTGGGCTTCCTAAAGCCCTCCGTGACCAAACCGTCGCTCCCAGCCCGGACAGCCACATCCAGGAACTCCAACTGGTTGCCCCCGAACTGCATGGTAAACTTCATACCCATATCGTTCAAGTTCAGATATGATAGAAATTCTTCACATTGTATTCTTGGGCCTGACCATATCATAAAGATATCGTCAACAAAACGGAAAAAGGCTTTTATGTAACTCACATATGGATTCCTAGGAGAAAAAACATAACGATCCTCAAGTCTAGCTAAATACAAATTAGCGAACGTGCATGATACGGGGGTCCCCATGGCCGTACCAAGTCTTTGTCTATACCATTGGGCATTGAACGTAAACACGTTGTTCACCAGGATAAACCGCAGGGAGTCACTCACAAAGTCACAGAACCGGTCACTTTTGCCATTGTTCTGTACAATGACGTGGATCGCCTCCACACCCGCATCTTGTGGGATGCGAGTGTAGAGGCTCTCCACGTCAAATGACACCATCTGATCCCCCTCCTGCCACACCTTGTAGTGATCGCAGGAAATCACTAGTGTCCTTGATATACGCTGGTGCACTGGTTAACAGAGGTCGTAATAGCCAGTCCATGTATTTGGATAAAGCTTCAGTGACCGATCCGACCCCCGAGACGATCGGGCGGCCCGGGGGCCGGTCCAGGCACTTATGTATTTTCGGCAAAAAATACCAACATGGGCGGGAGGGGTGAGATGGGACCAATTGATCAAACATCTTCTTGTTTAAAAAGCCCACCTCGATATACCCATGAACAAGGTTACTTAATTGTTGTAATATCTCCGGCGTGGGGTCCCCCCGTATCCGCTCATACACTGTAGGGTCTTCTAACTGTCTCATCGACTCCTCATAATAATAAGTTCTTGACATAAGGACCACATTGCCCCCCTTGTGGTTTCACAACAATATCCTTCTGTTCACGGAGCCAATTCAACGCTTGTAATTCCTCCTGACTAATGTTTAACTCCTCTCTAGGATACAGAACAGCACGTACATCTCTTAGTACCTGTTGATAGAAAATATCAATGCTACTTCCAGCCGGACAAGGGGGGCAAAACGTGGATCTGATCCCCCCTCGAAACTGTTCAATTTCTACCACCTCTGGGGTTTGTGTTTCAGAGCAATCCTCACTCAATAATTGCGAACATTCTCTTTCCAACGGGCTCAATTTTGTATCAATGTTTAAGGCAAAGGGATCTGGAATAACCGGAATCTGACCTTCTGATAAATATGGAGTAATTTGTAAATTATTCCTATGCCACTTATTCAATAGTAACTTTCTGGCCTGATTTATATAGGTCAATCTCAAAGGAGACAGGGTCAAGAGTGTTCTGTTAGGCTGTACCCAAGTCCTCGTTCAAGGACCTGGGTGCAGCCCAAAGGCTAACACTCCGCCCCGTCAAATTCACAACCAGTGTCCCGTGAGCCTCATTGTCTTCTTGGGCTCTGATGTCTAACTCCTCCAGGACACTTGCTTCCTGACACGATTCGACTTTCTCATTGGTTTTTCGTTTATTCCGCCAACCTCTCCTGATGCTTCTCCTAAAGGGTCACAACCATTGTTGCCTTCATTCAATTTTGGGGTGACTGAGTCATCCGATGCACTCGATTCTGATTCACTGGTCCAAAAATCACTTTTAGGCGTCTGCCCTTCTTTTTCTTTGGAATTTCTTTTTATTCATACTGTGGTTCCAGCTAAAAATCCGACCTGACTCATAGTCCTCTTTATCTCTCACAAACTTGTCACGTTTCTTCTCTTTGACCTCAGCCTGTATTACCAACAGCTTTTTGTTCAATTTCTTATTAAATGTTTGAATCTGGGTCTCATTCATTCTCGTAAACAGTTCTCCCCTGGCTTTCTCCAACTCGCCCTGTATGCGCTCATACTCAGCAAGATTTCTCTTTAGATCTAAAGCCAGAACCCGGATAGAAAAGTCCAAATGTAATTCCTGCCATTCTGACATGAAATCAGGATCCTCATTAAACTGGCCCGGTTCTCTGTAAAATCTTAGGCCTCGGGGGACTCTGGTGCTTTCCTGGTATGATTTCAATGATCTGACAGTCCAAAATGAACGAACCTCACGTTCCGCTAGTTGTGTAACTTTGAATTCTAGCGACTTGGTGCTCAAGTTCTGCAGAGTGTCTCGCGTGTTGCACTCTATAAAAAAGGCGTCTGCCCCTTCTCTGCGATCATTCAGGGAAAATGAGGTTTCTTCAGTTGCCATAATGTATGATTCCTTCACAGAAATTGATACTCAGGTGGGTGTACCAACCACACCGAACATATATAGCAGGGTATTCTCAGGTGCACATCCAGACAAAGTAAAAGTCCACGTATGAGCAAAATGAAAGAATTTTTCTGTGGCACTCAGAGATACACCCTATATTCAACTGTGATGTATATAAGCAACTCCCTCACTCCCTATAAAAGGATCGCTTCCAATGGTGCTCAGTCCCAAAAGTGAAGATGATTCATGGAATGTATATAATGAAGAAGGAACAGCCGGGACGGCACTCACCATGCGAAACTTGTTAGATGATGCGTTTATTGATTATTCATGGTCAGTCCGACCAACTCGGCAGCGGGGCAGACAGCCTTGGCGTGGGCGTCCGCAGCAGGCGACGGCCGTTTCGCGCAAATGCGCTTCCTCAGGCACTGACGTAGGAGGCGTACTATACTCCTCCTCCTTATAAAGGCAGGTCTGCGTATTGCTGAGATCCACAGGCGCTGCCCCACTACATAGAGGTAAAAACATATAAGAGGACATACACATTAATAGAAACAACACGAATCTGCACAAATATACAATTTTACAAGAACATGTTCAGATCAATTTTATCATTCAAACCTAGATCACCTGTAGCGTAAGTACGCAATATCCAGCGTGCCTCCCGTTGTAGTAGGAGGCGATGTCTATCACCTCCTCTACGTGGGAGTTTAACCACTACTAGCCATTTTGAAACGGGACACTGATTTGGACATTGTTACTAGTTCCAGACCCATAATTGCTTTCCGCAGGAGTCCAACCTTGAGAAATAAACTGGTGTCCAGCATATTCCAACCTGACACCTCTAGAAACTGGTTAACCCGTAACATTCCAACAGGCAATTTCAGATGTGGGAGTTGTTCCATGTGCAGGTATAACAATCAAAGGAGATTGGTCTGTGTCTCTGGGGTCAGCCACAGGGTAAATTGTTTTATCAATTGTAAAAGTACGTTCGTAGTATACGCTTTGTTTTGCGAGTGCGGACGTTTTATATTGGTAAAACAATAAGAGGCCTGAGGAAGCGCATTTGCGCGAAGCGGCCGTCGCCTGCTGCGGACGCCCACGCCAAGGCTGTCTGCCCCGCTGCCGAAGTTGGTCGGACGACCATGAATAATCAATAAACGCATCATCTAACAAGTTTCGCGTGGTGAGTGCCATCCCGGCTGTTCCTTCTTCATTATATACACACTTTTAAATAATCCTTAAGCAAATCTGGTGTCCCAGCAGTGGCTGGCCAAGTTTAATAGTGTCCGGCAAAGGATAGATAATTTTCTAGGGTGAAATTCAATTGCCAAAATAGCAATACCATAAATCAGTGGTTTTAGCTGTGGATGGCCAAGTTCAATAGTGTCCGGCAAAGGGTAGATTTTGTTCTGGGGTAAAATTCAATTGCCAAAATAGCAATACCGTAAATCAGTGGTTTCAGCTGTGGCTGGCCAAGTTTAATAGTGTCCGGCAAAGGATATATTTTGTTCTGGGGTGAAATTCAATTGCCAAAATAGCAATACTGTAAATCTGGTGTCCCAGCAGTGGCTGGCCAAGTTTAATAGTGTCCGGCAAAGGATAGATAATTTTCTGGGGTGAAATTCAATTGCCAAAATAGCAATCCCCTAAATCTGGTGTCCCAGCAGTGGCTGGCCAAGTTTCATAGTTTTCGGCAAAGGATAGATTTTGTTCTGGGGTGAAATTCAATTGCCAAAATAGCAATCCCCTAAATCTGGTGTCCCAGCAGTGGCTGGCCAAGTTTAATAGTGTCCGGCAAAGGATAGATAATTTTCTGGGGTGAAATTCAATTGCCAAAATAGCAATCCCCTAAATCTGGTGTCCCAGCAGTGGCTGGCCAAGTTTCATAGTGTTCGGCAAAGGATAGATTTTGTTCTGGGGTGAAATTCAATTGCCAAAATAGCAATCCCCTAAATCTGGTGTCCCAGCAGTGGCTGACCAAGTTTAATAGTGTCCGGCAAAGGATAGATTTTGTTCTGGCATGAAATTCAATTGCCAAAATAGCAATCCCCTAAATCTGGTGTCCCAGCAGTGGCTGGCCAAGTTTAATACTGTCTGGCAAAGGATAGATCATTTTCTGGGGTGAAATTCAATTGCCAAAATAGCAATCACCTAAATCTGGTGTCCCAGCAGTGGCTGGCCAAGTTTAATAGTGTCCGGCAAAGGATAGATTTTGTTCTGGCGTGAAATTCAATTGCCAAAATAGCAATACCGTTAATTAGTGGTTCCAGCTGTGGCTGGCCAAGTTTAATACTGTCCGGCAAAGGATAGATTTTAAATTGTTGGGTGAAATATTACCATTTTTGCCAGATACAAACCCCTGCACTGCATAACTGACAGGGAACTTACAATTGGCGTTTACATTCTTCCATGAAATAAAGCCTTTTTGGGCTGTGAAGCCAAAGGTAGTCGCCAATAACTGTTTTTTTTTATTTTTAATTTATTTAAATAAATTAGTGTAAACCCCAAAACATTGGGAAAATATAAAAAATAAAACAAAGTGTAAGTGCACGGTAGTATAACAGTGGTTGGGTGAGGCCGGTATACATGTCTATTCTGCATAAGGTACAAACAAGTCCTGTGGGATCCATGCCTGGTTCTTTTTAATTTACAAAAGCTTGCCCACATTGTCTGCGTACAGGCTGCTGCGCTTGTCTGTGATAATGCCACCAGCCATGCTAAACACACGTTCAGACAATACAGTGGCTGCAGGGTAGGCCAGCATCTCCAAGGCATAAAGGACAACCTCAGGACATGTGCCCAATTTGATGACCCAGAAGCTGAATGGGGCAGACCCAGTGCTGTAGCTAGAAATGATTGGGCACCACATCAAATTTTTGAATGGGGCCCCCCTCCCCCAGTAATTTTTGCGCAACCCCTTCCTTTCATGCCGTCATGCCTGTGGCTACTAAAGATCGCTCTCTCAGACCAGGCCCAGCAGCTGTTCCATTCGCTTTCTACGCTGTCTATACTGCCACTGTATATAATTTCATTGTATAATACTGTTAGTCCTCCTCCTCCTCCTGGATGGGCCCTTTCTAGGTCACGGCCCCAAAGCAGTTGCTTCCCCTGCTTCCCCTGTAGCTATTCCCCTAGGCAGACCCATCAGTCAGTACGTGTACTGTTCCACCATGTTGCTGAAATGCTGCCTCCTGCTAAGATGTTCCAGATCTGCTGGTGGTGCATGTTGTTGTGGCGTGATGACAAAGCTTTCCCACATTTCGCCAATGCTAACCCAGCCTTCTGAGGTGCTGATGGTGACCCAGCTGCCGTGAGCTGGCTTGGGTGCCACCCTGCTGAGAACACAGTTCCTCCTACTCCTCCTTATCCTACTTATCCTCCTCATCCTTCAGAACTGTGCCCTGGCTGGACAATTGTGTTCCAGGCCAGGGACTATGTTGGTGCAGGAACCCACCCTTCGAGCCACTTGGGTGTCACTGGCCTTAAGTTAAGGATAAGGCGTGTATATAGTTTTGTTTGTTTATATAGTAAGTTTAGCTGCATTATAGTTATTTTAATATGTTTTTAAGAAAATTTGTAAATAGTTTGTTAATGGTTTGAGTGAAAGGGGGTGGGGGTGTTGTGTGTTGATTGAATTGAATTGATTTTCACTGTCTGGTGTTTCAGGCCTGCAAGTGTTCCACGGAGCACCCCCTTGCGGAAATCTCCCTTGCCTAGGGCTAGGTGTTCCGTGGTATGGTGCTTTTTTGCGGAAATTGCAGACGACAAAAGAATAGTAGTTTGCAACCTGTGCCACACCAAAATGAGCCGAGGTGTGAACAGTAGCAACCTCACCACCACCAGCATGATCCGCCACATGGCACCTAAGCACCACAATAAGTGGGAGGAACGGCTGGGTCCACAATCTGTGTCCGCGGGTCACACCACTGCCTCCTCTTCCCCTATGTTGGGTGACGACCAATCGCCTGTCGAAGGCGCGCTGCACCTGTACCGTTGCAAGCACCATCAGCGACCACATCCACTTCCCTGTCCCAGCGCAGCATCCAAATGTCTTTACCACAGGCATTTGAACGCAAGCGCAAATACCCAGCCACCCACCCACAGGCCATGGCACTAACCGCCCAACTTTCTAAGTTACTGGCGGTTGAAATTTGTCATTTAGGCTTGTGGACACTGAGGCCTTTTGCGGCCTGATGTCGGCGGCCGCCCCTCGGTACTCAGTCCCCAACCGCCACTATTTTTCCCGGTGTGCCGTCCCTGCCTTACACCAGCATGTGTCTGCTAACGTCACCCGCACCCTGACCAACGAAGTTACTGCTAAGGTCCACCTAACGACTGACACATGGACAAGTGCTTGTGGCCAGGGATGCTACATTTTCCTGACGGCACACTGGGTGAACATAGTGGGGGCTGGGAGCAACTTGTACCCTGGGGTGGCACAGGTGCTACCGACGCCCAGGATTGCGGGCCCTACTTCCATCAGGGTTACCGCCAGCACCTTTGTAAGTGGCTCCGCCTCCTCCACTTCCACCTCCGAATTCTCCGCGTGCAGCACCAGTCAGCCATCAGCGGGTAGCTGAAAGCAGTGTAGCACTGTGTGGGGATGCGTCAACAGGTCGTGCTGAAGATGATATGCTTAGGGGATAAACAGCACACTGCCGCAGAGCTGTGGCACGGGCAGGGGCGTAGCGTGGGGGGGGCCAGGGGGGCCGTTGCCCCGGGCGCCAGACTGCAGGGGGCGCTGGCAGCCGTTTGCAAAAAAAAAAAAATCTTTGAAGTTGCTAACTGAGAGCAGCGCCACAGAGTGAGGAGCAGTATCAACAGAACAAGTACGAAGCTCCGCCCACTGCAGCGCGAAGCTCCGCCCACTGCAGCGCGAAGCTCTGCCCACCTTCCAGCCGGGAAAGACACAGTGGAGCTGAGGCAAGAAGAAGAAGAAGAAGGCTGCTGCAGTGTGTCTCTTCAGGACTCCACAGCAGGCAGCCTGAATGTGAGTCAGTCAGTCAGTGTGACAGCTCCCAGAGTGTTAGGTGTGGGGTGGGCAGGTGGTATATTAAGGGTAATACTGGTGGTAGGCCTGGAATATGGACACCAGAGGTGACATCCTTTGGGCAGTACTGTCTCTGGCCATCCTTCACCAGCAGATTCCTGACTGCCACCTGCTTGCCCTGGCTCTCAGTGTCACAGTGTGACTGAATCACTCCCTGAGTGTTAGGTGTGGGGTGACTTATTCACACTGTGACACTGAGAGCCAGGGCAAGCAGATAGCAGTCAGGGTGCTGGTGAAGGATGGCCAGAGACAGTACTGGTGACCATATACCAGGCCTACCAGTACTACCCCTTCATACACCGCCTGCTCATCTGGTAAGGGTGACCAGGCGGTATATGAAGGGGTAATACTGGTGGTAGGCCTGGTATAGTTGAGATGAGCATAGATGGCATCCTCTGGGCAGTACTGTCTCTGGTCATCTTTCACCAGCACCCTGACTGCCACCTGCGTAGCCTGGCTCTCATGGCACTTCACTGCCTGCTGCTTAGGGTACTTTCACACTTGCGTTATTCTTTTCCGGCATAGAGTTCCGTCAAAAGGGCTCTATGCCGGAAAAGAACTGATCAGGCATATCCCCATGCATTCAGAATGGATAGAAATCCGTTCAGTTTGCATCAGTATGCCTTCCGTTCCGTTCACTCACTCACGTTCACTTCACTCACTGATCAGTCGCCGGAATGCTGGATCCGGCACTAATTCTCATTGACTTGCATTATTGCCGGATCCAGCATTGTGAAACAACTGAAGGACGGATCCGCACAGACCGGGAAAACTGTGAAAAAGACTGCAAGACAGATCCGTCCATCCGCATGACAAGCGGAGGGACGGATCCGTTCTTGCAATGCATTTGTAGACGGATCCGCACCCGGATCCGACTACAAATGCTGTCAGTTGTCACACTGAACAGCGGATCCGGCAGGTAGCTCCGACAACGTAACTGCCTGCCGGATCACACTAACGCTAGTGTGAAAGTACCCTTAGCTATCAGTGAGTGACAGTCAGTGTCAAAGGCTATGCAGGTGGCAGTCAGGATGCTGGTAAAGGATGACCAGAGACAGTACTGCTCAGAGGATGCCATCTCTGCTATCCATATACCAGGCCTACCACCAATATTACCCCTTCATATACCGCCTAGTCACCCTGACCAGGCGGTATATGAAGGGGTAATACTGGTAGGCCTGGTATATGGACAGCAGAGACCTGTATTATTAGTATATAATAGCCCCTCTGTATTAATATAATATATAATGGCCCCTCTGTATTATTAGTATATATAATGGCCCCTCTGTATTATTAGGATATATAATGGCCCCTCTGTATTATTAGGATATAATAGCCCCTCTGTATTAATATAATATATAATAGCCCCTCTGTATTATTAGTATATATAATGGCCCCTCTGTATTATTAGTATATATAATGGCCCCTCTGTATTATTAGTATATAATAGCCCCTCTGTATTATTAGTATATATAATGGCCCCTCTGTATTATTAGTATATATAATGGCCCCTCTGTATTATTAGTATATAATAGCCCCTCTGTATTATTAGTATATATAATGGCCCCTCTGTATTATTAGTATATATAATGGCCCCTCTGTATTATTAGTATATAATAGCCCCTCTGTATTAATATAATATATAATGGCCCCTCTGTATTATTAGTATATATAATGGCCCCTCTGTATTAATATAATATATAATAGCCCCCTCTGTATTATTAGTATATATAATGGCCCCTCTGTATTATTAGTATATATAATGGCCCCTCTGTATTATTAGTATATAATAGCCCCTCTGTATTAATATAATATATAATGGCCCCTCTGTATTATTAGTATATATAATGGCCCCTCTGTATTATTAGTATATATAATGGCCCCTCTGTATTATTAGGATATATAATTGCCCCTGTATATAATGATAGAAGAGGATGATAGTAAAGTGAGGAATTTAAAAATGTTTTCTGTGAAACTCTGCAGAGACGAGACATGGCTGATAAAAGATGTCATGATGTTCTAATGAAGACGGTGGCCCACCATGCCATATCCTGGCCCCAGACTTCAGGTCACACTGTGTGTTATCTGAATTTTGGGGGTTCACACCAATCTACTACGTTATCTGTACTCAGAGAGCTATCACTGTATTATCTGTAGTGTTACATAGGACTGCAAGTGACATCCACTATGTTATCTGTAAAAAGGGGCGTGCCCACAGGTTGGGGGGGGCGCAATACATGGCTTGCCCCGGGTGCTGGCAACCCACGCTACGCCACTGGGCACGGGATAAGTGACTAGACTGAGCTATGGCTTTTGCCACTCAACCTGCAACCAGGCATGGTTGTCTGTGATAATGGGTGTAACTTGGTGGCGGCTTTGGAGCTCGGCAAGCTCACACACATCCCATGCCTAGCCCATTTCTTTAACTTAGTGGTTCAGCGGTTTCTGAAAACCTACCCCAATTTGCCCGAGCTACTGGCGAAGGTGCGCCACGTGTGTGCACATTTCCGCAAGTCATCAACAGCTTCAGCCGGTCTGTTGACGCTGCAGCAGCACTTGAAATTGCCAGCTCACCGGCTGTTGTGTGACGTGAGCACGTGCTGGAACTCCACATTACACATGTTGGCCAGGCTTTGTGAGCAGCAAAGGGCAGTAATGGAATACCAGCTGCAGCACGGTCATCACCTTTCCTGTCAGCTTCCGCTCTTCACAAGCGAGGAGTGGGCATGAATGTCTGACCTCTGCGAGGTGTTAAGAAACTTTGAGGAATTGACACAGATGGTGAGCGGTGATAACGCTATTGTCAGTGTAACCATCCCACTTCTGTGTCTACTCAAACGCTCGCTGCTCACAATTAAGGCCGACGCTGTTTGTGGGGAAGAGTTGGAAATGGGGGAAGAAAACATGACCCTGGGTGGTAGCCAGAACACCCTCAGTTTGTCTTCTTAGCGCGTATTGGAGGAGGAGCAGGGGACGGTTGCCTCCGCTACACTGGGTGGAACTTTAATTCCATCTGTTTAGCGTGGGTGGACAGAAGAGGAGAAAGAGGATGAGGAAATGGACAGTCATCCTCCTGATGACGACAGCGAATTCTTGCCCACTGGTACTCTGGCACACATGGCTGACTTCTAGTTAGGCTGCCTTTCCCGTGGCCCCCGTGTTATACGCATTTTAAATAACAGGGATTACTAGAACAAGGCCTGGATTGCCCCTGACTTCTCCACTCCACCAGAGAAAAGCCACGACTGAACATAAAGGCACTTTAAATTTGTTGTTTAGAATGTACTGAATGCTCTGTATTCCCATGCACCCCTTCCGCCACAAAAATAGGTATATGGTTGATTCTTCCTTTTCTCATCCTCCTTCTCCTCGTCCATCATATCTACATGCTTAATTGTCGCATATAATGCCATCACGTATATTCCTTCTCATATAATTTTTGGGATGGTCAGCTCACCCGCAGGCCCTCGCATAAATAATGTTTTCGATGGTCAGCTCACCCACAGGCCCTCGCATATAATTTTTCAGATGGTCAGCTCACCCGCAGGCCCTCACCCATAATGTTTTAGATGGTCAGCTCAACTGAAGACCTTCACCCCTAATGTTTTAGTGGGTCACCAGCAGGCCATCAATCATACTTTACCTCTCCTGTATAACGTTTCCTCATCCTAAATACCTATGACATTCCCTGTAATTTTTTTGTACTCGTTCCAATGACAGGCTCTCTTAAGACAGTGAAAAAAGTGGGCTACAGCAGCATATCCAACACGAATCTTCTGTTTTTCAAAACTCCATAGCAAAAGTGTACAAAAAGTGCAACATTTCGGCTAGATATAGCCTTTGTCAAGCAAGGCTGCCTGCTTGACAAAGGCAATATCTAGCCGAAACATTGCATTTTTTGTAAAGTTTTGCTATGGAGTTTTGAATAAAAAGAAGATTTGTGTTGGATGTGCTGTCGTAGCCCACTTTTTTCACTGACTTCGCTTGGACCTCTTTGGATCCGGGGTCTGCTTGGCTCGGCTGCTGCATTCCACCATTGCCACTCTGCGGGGCCTATTGGGTGCTGCTCTTGCCTTGTGTTTTCTCAAGGCTCTCTTAAGAGTCCTGTATTGTTTATTATTGTCATTACCTCCCTGAGTCGGTACTGGGAAATTTGCGGTAAATGGGAATAACACTGCCGGGGATCGTCTTCGAACCTCCAACTTAAGTTGTTGATTAATGAAAACGTTCGTGGCAACAAAGGTTTCGGCTGTAGTTCGGCTTGCGCCGGTACAAGAATTTCAACTCTACAGGTACAATACGGATGCCACTGGCTGTTCCTCTTCCAATGAGTTCAATTTGATAATCCAAGAGTCCGGTCAGCACAATCGAAACCACCGGCCGTCCTGCTTAGTCAAGGCCCCAGTTCCGAAAATCACAAAATTTTTTGTCTGAACTTGCTCTTTATATAAAAGTAAATATACAGGAAAGAATGTTTCCTAACAATTTTTCATCAAAAATCGCTTTTATCTTCGGTTTTGTGAGTTTTATAAACTGTAAAAGTGGCGTACAACTCGGGCAACATCGTTACCAGCAGCGACATTGTAGTCCAAGATGCAGCCAGACATCCTCCCCATGCTGTCCCCGACCCATTTCGGTGGTGTTTCCATCAATTTTTGATCTTTTTCTTTGAACCAGGCCCTCCCCTCTTTCGTGCAGGGGGTGCCTGGTTTAATGCTCGGGTCCTCTCATTGACTTCTATAGGGCATAGGGGTGCTCGATCATCACTAATTGCTTTACATTGTCAACTATATTGTATAATTATTCTCATTTCCCCTTCTCTTGCAGATCTAGTAGTGGGAAATTCTGGTGCCCTCTTGAGTATCCTTCTGATTTATACTCCTATTCTGTAGTCTGATATATTATCAATATCCATTTTACTCCTATATTTCCCCTTCTCCCTCCTCTGCCTTGTTCATCTCTCTCCCGCTCCTTCTCACTACAACAACGCTAGTGCCTGCAGTCCACCCAACACAATTAACTTATGACTGACTGAACGGTGGAATGCTCCAGCCTTGATTCACTTTAGAACAAGGCTTGATACGCTCCATCACCCAGCACGCATGTGTAGCATCACATGGCGGCCGGCGCGCTCTTCTTAAAGGCGCGCTGCCTTGTGCTTCATGGCGCATACCTTACAGTGCAGGAGCACATTTCTACAGTGCACAATTTCTCCTACTTACCTACTAATCTTCTCTCCAGCAGGCACCAGGTAACTCCACTCCATTATACTTTGGCTTCTTTACCTCAAGTTCTATACAGGACACAAAGTAGCTCTAATGAATGTTGCTATTCCAACTAACTTGCATTTCTACTTATTTCCACTATTATGTTGATATTTTCTGCATTATATTATATGGGTAATATTATAAATATTATATAGCAAATATTATATAACAATTGTGGCATTTTCCTTAACACCTTGACATGATTGACATCCCGGGATTACAGATTAGGACCCTAACCTGGATCCATATAACTTGAACATGAACTACAGAATTAACCCTATTGTTACCTTGATAACTTGTGTCACCTGTACATAACCACTGCCTTGGTGTTTTTCCTATTTTTTACTTATATTTTGTTTATTTACGTTCTTGCTGTAGTTTGAAGAAGGCCAGATGTGGCCGGAACGTCACACTTTAATTGTACAGCCGCAATTCCAATAAAAGATTCACCATTTTACAATTGAACTGCTAAAGTTACATCCAGGAAAGGTTAGGATATTGTGTTAGATTGGCAAGTAAATCGCGAACCTATCTGGTTATTGTTTAAACTTGACACAAAAGACTCAAAGTCCCTTTTTCCTCCATTACAAGTGATAAATATGTCGCCGATGTACCTTGCCTAAATGCATATTTTTTTTTTACATCTTCTGTAACTTCGTCCCTGAATACCAGGGTCTCCTCCCACCTGGCCAGGAACAAATTAGCATACAAGGGGGCACAAGGGCTCCCCATCACTGTGCCCCCAAGCTGGTGGTAAATTTTGTTCTTAAAGGTGAAGAAAGGTGAAGAAATTCCTGGTATGGGTGAGGATATGGAGGATCATGGTATGGGCATGGTACTGACAACCTCGAGTCTGCAAAAAGTGATCCACTGCCTTAATGCCAAAATCGTGGGAGATTGAGGAGTATAAAGCCTCAACATCAATACCTCATCCACATGTACCCTTTCAAGTCTTTTAAGCAGATCAGTTGTATCCCTTGTATGAGATAACAGTGCAGTAACAAATTGTGCTAATTCAATGTAGATGCCCAAGTTCTGACAAGGATTACCTACCCCAGATACAATGGGCCTACCCTTCAAAGGTGACACAGCCCGTTGTGACTCTTGGGTAGGCAATAAAGGGAACGATGGAAATCTGAGGAAATGATGGAAATAAAAAATTATATTCATCCTGTTTCACGGTCCCTGAGAAGTATCTCACACATCTCCTTATATTGTTCTGTGTTCATGATGGATGACCACCGTGTTTCCCCTCTTGTCAGATGGTTTAATAACAATGCTAGTATCATTCTCAAGGAGGGAAATTGCAGCAGTCATGTCCCCGATGCAATTAGAATATTGAGCCAATGGTTTAAGTGTTTCCATGTCCTCATGTTCAAAAATACATCAATACACAAAATCTCCCCAGTCTGGGGTGGCATTTTATTGCTCTTATGTTTCAAAATAGTGAATGGACCTGTCCTTCACCTTCTTTGTGATCGCCCTCTGACTCCAAGCCGTATAGTAGTTGAACGTCCGCCAGTATTTCTATTGGAATACCAAGTTCAAGGCATTTTCATCAGTCCATGTGCCTAAAATGTTTATGCCACCTCAACTTACGAATGAAGACATGTCTTCTATAATGTCATAGTATCAGTGGCTCACCAACAGGTATAGTCTGGAAGAGGTGATCTTTCCAAGGGGAAACCCTAAGCCCAAATATAATCATACATGGATAGATACGAAAATGGAAATTTGGGGGGCACTCAAATCTCTGGATAATATATGGAAGTATAGACCATTATGTTTCTTATGTGATGATTTATTCAAGAGCCCAATATATCTAAAAAAAAATTAAACACTTAAAATATAAAAAAAGGTTATATAAAAAACATACAAAAATGTCACATTATGTATATACAACACAATTAAACATACCGATGTACGTACAGTACATCCCAATTTGGATAAAGCAGTGGTCTGCACACCTGTTAATCAAAGGTATTATCACGGCGCACCTGCGCTCAAAATATATATAACTTATGCAGCTCACTTCTTCCTCCCAAAATTTCAAACACTGATGTTTTAAATACTGATGTTTCCCCTCAAGTACAAAATGCTGCATAAATACATGAAGGGAAGAGAATTTATAGTTCTTGGTGGGACAGGGAACTCTGTCAGTACATAAATATACGTCCACTGTCACTTGTGTACAGATAATTATTGCTGTTGGTTAAAAAAGAATTATAGATCCAAAGTCTTCTATCCAGGATCTCATATGGTTACTTTGTATATAGCCAACAATAACATCATGCTTGTATCATGTTGAGTGCCACTCAGGCTACGTTACCCGTCAACGGGGTTCAGATGTATACTGCCAGTGTAACAATGTATCGCAATATTTCTGAGGGTTGCGTTCAATCGGCGTCTCACACCTCACAATAACATCATGCTTGTATTATATTTGGTGCCACACTGGCTACATTATCCATCCGCTTCAGATGTATGCTGCCGGCGTGTGGATGTATCGCAGCAGTCTCTGGGAATTGCGCTCTGTCGGCGTCTCACGTGACGTCCCACGTGATAGGAGATTCGCTAATTCCTATTAAGATGTATTCTTGAATTGTGCTTGTATGCGGAGGGTCAGGTGAAGTAGGGAAGCGCTTCCACTTTCAGTATATTGTAGTTAAAGAGCAAGTGACATCAAATTTCCAGATAATCAAGGATGTGGTAATTCCGGTATACTGTCTTTCACCATACGCGTTTCGGGGCTTACTGCTCCTTCATCAGTGGTCAACAGTATACATTTTTGGAAGTCTTTTAAAGTAGAGTATGAATTACAAATGGGGTGTGGTCTCAGTAAAACATAACATGTGGAATGGAGTAAGGCATTTGCAATAGAATATCCTCCTAATGAGTGATTCTCCTTTCCATTAGAAGATCATCATATAGACATATATGTAGGTGGCATACTTCCAATACAATATATATCCATAAACCAATAATCAACACTTTTTTAAAAACATAAAACCACACCTGCATTATCCATTCGTTTTCTTGCGAATCCATCGTTCACGTTGAATATCTACATCAAGATGTCCACAGAAATGCATAGTGCTTTCAATACGCAAATTATTTATATGAATTAATATCAGAATCAAAATAATAGATAAGAATAGCTAAATAAAATAGAATAAAATAATATAGAATAAAATAATATCAATAATTATATCACACATCTTGAACATAGATAATTCGGGATCATATCTAATCCCTGCACTTTTAATCATAGCAACATATAAACATAACAAAAGGTCATAATATGATGGCTTGATAGTAGTTTAGAATATATGGTGGTTTTTGAATATGATAGAAGTTTAGGGATGGGGGCCGTGAGGAAAGAGAGATCGAGGCGCTGGTAAACAGCCTGGCTCCGATTTCCCGTCCCCCATCGGCACCTACCCCAGTCTATAAAAAGCCAAACAGCTCCATCTCTGCATTGAGTCCACAAGGAATGAATGTATCAAATTCAAATATATTTTTGGACTCTTCTCTGGACATGTTTGCCACGTGATGTTCTCCTCGCCAAGGTCTTCTAATTTTCTCTAAGGCCGCAAACTTAAGTGTACTAGGATCCTTATTGTGGTATTGTTTATAGTGTAGTGAAACAGAATGATTTCAAACCCTTTTTTGATGTTATTAACGTGTTCAGCTATGCGTCTTTTCAGCGTTCTCTTCGTACGTCCAATGTATTGTTTACGACAGGGGCATTCTAAAATGTATATTACATTGGTCGTATTACATGACAGACTATCCTTGATTTTTTGACAAAAGAAATTATGAGTCGAGTGGATCTCCAAGGTTTTTTTAGGGAACCCCGTTTTTCTGCAATTTTTGCAGACACCACATCTATGAAAGCCCTGAAAAAAGCCAGTTAGTCAGTCAGGAACTAACTCTAACCAGTCTTTTATAATGTTGAATCTGTCCAGGTTTGGTGTATGCACAAAGGACAGACCAGGCTCAAGAACTCGGGTCTCCTCTGTACTGAGTGCACGTGAAGATATGTTAATGACTTGTGGGCCCGATACTAATTCAGTGGTGGTTGATTGCAGCTGCGTAGGGGGAAGACTGATGCCTGATTGAATTGGCCTAAAAAACATGAATCACGTCCGCGGGAAATTCACCTCTGTCGACCCCGACCGGTGGCCCCCCGATTATAATTCTTATTCTGTTTTGAACGGTTTCCCTTTCAGAATCTGAAAGATAGGTCTCTGTTAAAGATTGGTCAGTATTACTCCGGTATCGCTTTTATTAAATAAAGATGTATATATTTTATTTTCCCTTAAATCTGACAAGTCCCTCACAAACTGACGGTGTTTCCTCTCTTTTAAATGATTTTGGAATTTTCCAATGTATTCTATAGTTGTTTCTCCTTGTTAGAGAAGTCAGGTTCCTGTGAGAAAGACTGTACTACTTCAATACTTTCAGTCAGTTTTTTGTTTAAATTCTCTAAAGTAGATTTCTCTTCCTCCAATAAAATCTGCATCAAATGTAGAGAGCTATTGGTAGCCTCTTGTTCCCATTTGGCCATAAACTCTGAGTTCCTATATCTGGCTACTGGTAATAGGGAGATACGAAGGCCTCTAGGGACTATATTGTTTTTTAAACAATTCTCCAGACACTGTACCTCCCACCAGGACGGAGAATATTTCTTTTGATGAAATTGTTTATCTGAAAAAATATCCTTTGCTTCATTGGGCAAGCTGTCGGCACTAAAGCCCACAGATAGAAAACCTGCCATGCCCCACAGGGGAAATTAGAATCAAACAAAAGAGGAAGACACAATATTGTGTCACCTTAATACACTCCCAACCAAAAAATAAAAGAATAACCTACACTGATTGTGTTTAAAACTTAGCTTTTGTACAGTAGCACCACCATCTACACCTATCACTTGGTTCAACATGAAAATAAAAGGCAGTTATAAATGCAGTAACTGCATCGCGTGGAATCATATACAAACAGGGACATCATTTACAAGCAATATTACAGACAGACATTATACTATCCAGCACTACATTAATTGTAAATCGTGGGGGGTGGTTTATCACCCAACTTGTGAATGTTGGATGGAGTACATAGGGAAGACTATTCAAGAGTTTCGGAGAAGAGTAGGGGAACATTTGAGTGACATTTCGAACAAGAGGGACGCACCTGTATCCAAACATATCAAGCAAAGTCATAATGGAAGAGAAAATATCTTATTTATGGGCATTGACATGGTCAGACCACCTACAAGGAGTGGGAATTGGAATAGAGGGAGCTCCTTCAGAGGGAGGCTTGTTGGATTTTTTATCTGAAAATCTCAGCCCCTCAAGGTTTAAATAAATGTCTGAACTTTAGCTTTTTCCTGTAGTTTTCAACATGGCAAATAACAGCTAATAACCCTAGCTCCCCACACACACACACCTTAGGCTCACACTAAATGTGACTTAGTTATGCCCACATGAAATCTTACCAATTACGACACCACCAGATGTGGGTATATACTATGCAGGATTGTAGATAAAGCCCCATTATTGAAGTGTGGTTAGGGCTTATGATCAATCTGATGTAGTTATACCCACTCAGTTATGCCCACAAGAAATTTTACCCCATCATGATGCCATCAGATGTGGTGGGGATAATTCCATACCTGAGAGTGGGCATAACCTCATTTATGCTTCAAGACCCTCTTCTCTCCTCCTTGTATTGATAATCTTTCCCCTCCTTTTTGACTAATTTCATCTTATTTATAACATTTTAATTATTCATTCTAGAATTACTTGCTTTGGACAAACACGATTCTTTAATCTCTATGACTGAATTTCATTAATATCCGAATCTCTGTACATGCAGTAAAATGTATGTGCTCTGATGTATTTAGATGGCCATAATTATTGCGACATTTTCTCAGTCTTGTGCATGTGCTGTTACTTTGAGTACTGTGCATAAATGTACATCATAACAAATCAAATTTTTAATGTTTGTGGTGTGTGACACAAATCACTCTAAAATACATTTATGCATGCTCCACTTCTCAAAGTAAAAGCACATGCACGAGACTGAGAAAGTCTCGCGATACCTGCGACCATTTTAATATAGCCTCATTGGAGCCCAAACATTTGACCGCATGTACAGAGATAGGGATTTTATTGAAATTCAGTGATAGAGATGAACAAATGAAGTTCAACTAAAGCAGGAAGACCCAGATTTGCTCATAACTAGGATGAATCCAGGTTCTGTGACTGTGACGAGGGGACATCCTCTGCGTCTGGAGGAAAGAAGGTTTGTACACAAACATAGAAAAGGATTCTTCACTGTAAGAGCAGTGAGACTATGGAACTCTCTGCCTGAGGAGGTGGTGATGGTGAGTACAATAAGAGAATTCAAGAGGAGCTTGGATGTATTTCTGGAGTATAATAATATTACAGGTTACAGCTACTAGAGAGGGGTCGTTGATCCAGGGAGTTATTCTGATTGCCTGATTGGAGTCGGGAAGGAATTTTTCCCTTAAGTGGGGAAAATTGGCTTCTACCTCACAAGGGTTTTTGCCTTCCTCTGGATCAACTTGTAGGAAACAGGCTGAACTGGATGGACAAATGTCTTTTTTCGGTCTTATATACTATGTTACTATGTTTGGGATACCACAATGGCTGGGTTCCAGTATGGAGAACTCGTGGTGAGCACTTCAATCCTGCCTTTGTTGTGTAGTGACACAGTGCCTCAACATCTGGTGTGATGATCTGGGGATCCATCGCATACAGCAGTCAATCACCTCTAGTAGTGGTATGAGGGCCACTAAGAGCTCAGAGATATGTGCAAGACACCTTGTGTCCACATGTGTTTCTCTCATGGCAGGGCATCCAATTGCCATTTTCAGCAGTGTAATGCTCACTCACACACAGCAAGGGTTTCCCAGGAATGTCTTCGCCAGATTACAACACTTCATTGTCATACTCGGTCACCAGATTTATTTTCAATTGAGGGGAACCAGATTTGGAAACTTAAGAGTGTGAAGGATGTACAGGCCCAGCTGCAACACCTGTGGGAAAATGTACATTCATCCAAACAGGTTACTAGAGCCTCCTTTCAATTGTACAGTTTTCCCCAAAAAAACTCATTTTGCTCTAATATTGTAATCACTTACAGATAACATAATTTCATTACCAGATAAACATTCAATCCACTTCAACAACTCCTTCTTGGTGTGTTATTTTGTTGGCCATTGAGTGTGTGTGAGTAGAAGTGGCTCTGGCTGTTACAGTCAATTCTATGGCGGACACTTTAAGAGAGTTAAAAACATTATTACAAAAACAACTTAGACAAAAGTGGGAAATTAAATCACTTAATCAATATTTAGATCGTGGTTCAGTTCCAAAAGGTCTATTATTGTTTAAAAATCCAGTACAAGATTTGCACGATAAAGAATTTAACAAGGAATGGGACACCTTCCTTATGACACAATCTTTATTATTAATACGCATGATTATTAAAAGAAGAACACAAATCTTAGATGAAATTACAACACAGATTAAAAAATGAAGGATAGTATAGATAAATTTCCCCAGAATGAAGAATTCAACAGATAGCAAGAGAGGATATGTAAAGGGTTGGATAAGTTAGAAGTACAATAAATCATAAATAACAAAACAAAGAAATAAAGATACAACAAGAATCAGGATAAAATGAAAGGACATACCCAGCAATACATGATACAAAAGAAACGAACACGGACACAAAATAATGAGAGGAATAAAAACATACAATACAATATCACAACCACTAACAGATATGAAGCACTATCAAGTCCACATTTTTTAATCAAAACCACCACATCACAGAGCACGTACACGACAAACACAACAACACTCTCCGGTACAAAGAAACTAACAATTACCAATTCAGACACACAAATACAACCTGACATACAGATACACGGATCATGAACACAACTATGGTAAAAACAGATCACCGGGATATCAACAGAGACAAATGTATACACAGAATATACTGTACATTTGTGGCCTGCACTGCATTTCTGATGGTGAAATTTAATGAGTAAATTCAGATCTTAGATTGTGGGCGGACATTTCCACGGTTATCAGACCAGTCATTCACAAGTGGCTTGGAGGGTGTGTTCCTGCTGCACTGCATACCTGACAGGCAAATATATTCTGTAAATTCGGCGGCGTTTGGATTGTTGAGTGATCTGTAACCCTTTTTTCTTTCACACTACCCCTACCCTGCATACTTGACTGGGAGATATATTCTGTAAATTCGGCAGCGTTTACATTGTTGGGTGATCTGTACCCCTTTTTTAATTCAACCTACTCCTGCACTGCACACCTGACTGGGAAATGTATTCTGTAAATTTGGTGGCGTTTACATTGTTTGGTGCTGGCTTCTACACATTTTCACAATAATCCTTCAGCGGAGCGAATAGATGCCGGATGACGGGAACGCTCCATGACCCCTTTTTTCTTTCAAACTACCCCTGCCCTGCATACCTGACTGGGAAATATATTCTGTAAATTCGGCAGTGTTTACATTGTAGGGTGCTGTAGTTATATGCTGTTAAATCTCCATGATGTCGCCATGATAAATCTCCAGCGTGGGGGCCCCGTGTGGCTTATATACACTTTTAAAATAAGCAAAATGAAAGAATTTTTCTGTGGCACTCAGAGATACACCCTATATTCAACTGTGATGTATATAAGCAACTCCCTCACTCCCTATAAAAGGATCGCTTCCAATGATGCTCAGTCCCAAAAGTGAAGATGATTCATGGAATGTATATAATGAAGAAGGAACAGCCGGGACGGCACTCACCACGCGAAACTTGTTAGATGATGCGTTTATTGATTATTCATGGTCGTCCGACCAACTTCGGCAGCGGGGCAGACAGCCTTGGCGTGGACGTCCGCAGCAGGCGACGGCCGTTTCGCGCAAATGCGCTTCCTCAGGCACTGACGTAGGAGACGTACTATACTCCTCCTCCTTATAAAGGCAGGTCTGCGTATTGCTGAGATCCACAGGCGCTGCCCCACTATATAGAGGTAAAAACATATAAGAGGACATACACATTAATAGAAACAACACGAATCTGCACAAATATACAATTTTACAAGAACATGTTCAGATCAATTTTATCATTCAAACCTAGATCACCTGTAGCGTGAGTACGCAATATCCAGCGTGCCTCCCGTTGTAGTAGGAGGCGATGTCTATCACCTCCTCTACGTGGGAGTTTAACCACTTCTAGCCCACAAAGGACAAAGTTTTTAAACTACCCCCATGGGCTGTACGGAAATGGTCAATGACTCTGGGGCAGCCCTTTCCAGAGCTGATAGAATTCACGTGTTCTCTAATTCTCTCAAAGAGACATCTTATTGTTTTACCAATATAAAAACATCCGCATTGCATAAACAAAGCGTATACTACGAACGTACTTTTACAATTGATAAAACAATTTACCCTGTGGCTGACCCCAGAGACACAGACCAATCTCCTTTGATTGTTATACCTGAACATGGAACAACTCCCACATCTGAAATTGCCTGTTGGAATGTTACGGGTTAACCAGTTTCTAGAGGTGTCAGGTTGGAATATGCTGGACACCAGTTTATTTCTCAAGGTTGGACTCCTGCGGAAAGCAATTATGGGTCTGGAACTAGTAACAATGTCCAAATCAGTGTCCCGTTTCAAAATGTCCCAATTCTTATAAATCGATGCACGTATATGCTCAGCCATAGGAGTATAGTTAAATGACAGGACAAACCGGTTGTCTCCCTTCCTCCTTTTTCCTCCACCTTCTATCCCCTTAGCCATCTCAACTTTTTCAGCTTTATTACCATACAAAAGACTCAAATGCGTATGTTCTCTCCCTACTCTCTCCATATCCTGTGTGATTCCCTTTTCGGGGTATCCTCTACTTATGAGGCGCTCTTTAACTCCGTTGCTTGTTTCCAATACCCACTATCTGTACTATTCAGTCGGCGCAGCCTCAAAAACTGGCCATACGGTACAGATTTTTGCACGGAGTATGGATGGTGGCTGTCGTGGCGGAGCAAGGAGTTGGTCGCCGTGGGCTTCCTAAAGCCCTCCGTGACCAAACCGTCGCTCCCAGCCCGGACAGCCACATCCAGGAACTCCAACTGGTTACCCCCGAACTGCATGGTAAACTTCATACCCATATCGTTCAAATTCAGATATGATAGAAATTCTTCACATTGTATTCTTGGGCCTGACCATATCATAAAGATATCGTCAACAAAACGGAAAAAGGCTTTTATATAACTCACATATGGATTCCTAGGGGAAAAAACATAACGATCTTCAAGTCTAGCTAAATACAAATTAGCAAATGTGCATGATACGGGGGTCCCCATGGCCGTGCCAAGTCGCTCACAAAGTCACAGAACAGGTCACTTTTACCGTTGTTCTGTACAATGACGCGGATCGCCTCCACACCCGCATCTTGTGGGATGCGGGTGTAGAGGCTCTCCACGTCAAATGACACCATCTGATCCCCCTCCTGCCACACCACCGCTTGTAGTGATCGCAGGAAATCACTAGTGTCCTTGATATACGCTGGTGCACTGGTTAACAGAGGTCGCAATAACCATTCCATGTACTTAGATAAAGCTTCAGTGACCGATCCGACCCCCGAGATGATCGGGCGGCCCGGGGGCCGGTCCAGGCACTTATGTATTTTCGGCAAAAAATACCAACATGGGCGGGAGGGGTGAGATGGGACCAATTGATCAAACATCTTCTTGTTTAAAAAGCCAACCTCGATATACCCATGAACAAGGTCACTTAATTGTTGTAATATCTCCGGCGTGGGGTCCCCCCGTATCCGCTCATACACTGTAGGGTCTTCTAACTGTCTCATCGACTCCTCATAATAATAAGTTCTTGACATAAGGACCACATTGCCCCCCTTGTCCGCTGGTTTCACAACAATATACTTCTGTGCGCGGAGCCAATTCAACGCTTGTAGTTCCTCCTGACTAATGTTTAACTCCTCTCTAGGATACAGAACAGCACGTACATCTCTTAGTACCTGTTGATAGAAAATATCAATGCTACTTCCAGCCGGACAAGGGGGGCAAAACGTGGATCTGATCCCCCCCTCAAAACTGTTCAATTTCTACCACCTCTGGGGTTTGTGTTTCAGAGCAATCCTCACTCAATAATTGCAAACATTCTCTTTCCAACGGGCTCAATTTTGTATCAATGTTTAAGGCAAAGGGATCTGGAATAACCGGAATCTGACCTTCTGATAAATATGGAGTAATTTGTAAATTATTCCTATGCCACTTATTCAATAGTAACTTTCTGGCTGATTTATATAGGTCAATCTCAAAGGAGACAGGGTCAAAGTGTTCTGTTAGGCTGTACCCAAGTCCTCGTTCAAGGACCTGGGTGCAGCCCAAAGGCAACACCCGCCCCGTCAAATTCACAACCAGTGTCCCGTGAGCCTCATTGTCTTCTTGGGCTCTGATGTCTAACTCCTCCAGGACACTTGCTTCCTGACACGATTCGACTTTCTCATTGGTTTTTCGTTTATTCCGCCAACCTCTCCTGATGCTTCTCCTAAAGGGTCACAACCATTGTTGCCTTCATTCAATTTTGGGGTGACTGAGTCATCCGATGCACTCGATTCTGATTCACTGGTCCAAAAATCACTTTTAGGGCGTCTGCCCCTTCTTTTTCTTTGGAATTTCTTTTTATTCATACTGTGGTTCCAGCTAAAAATCCGACCTGACTCATAGTCCTCTTTATCTCTCACAAACTTGTCACGTTTCTTCTCTTTGACCTCAGCCTGTATTACCAACAGCTTTTTGTTCAATTTCTTATTAAATGTTTGAATCTGGGTCTCATTCATTCTCGTAAACAGTTCTCCCCTGGCTTTCTCCAACTCGCCCTGTATGCGCTCATACTCAGCAAGATTTCTCTTTAGATCTAAAGCCAGAACCCGGATAGAAAAGTCCAAATGTAATTCCTGCCATTCTGACATGAAATCAGGATCCTCATTAAACTGGCCCGGTTCTCTGTAAAATCTTAGGCCTCGGGGGACTCTGGTGCTTTCCTGGTATGATTTCAATGATCTGACAGTCCAAAATGAACGAACCTCACGTTCCGCTAGTTGTGTAACTTTGAATTCTAGCGACTTGGTGCTCAAGTTCTGCAGAGTGTCTCGCGTGTTGCACTCTATAAAAAAGGCGTCTGCCCCTTCTCTGCGATCATTCAGGGAAAATGAGGTTTCTTCAGTTGCCATAATGTATGATTCCTTCACAGAAATTGATACTCAGGTGGGTGTACCAACCACACCGAACATATATAGCAGGGTATTCTCAGGTGCACATCCAGACAAAGTAAAAGTCCACGTATGAGCAAAATGAAAGAATTTTTCTGTGGCACTCAGAGATACACCCTATATTCAACTGTGATGTATATAAGCAACTCCCTCACTCCCTATAAAAGGATCGCTTCCAATGGTGCTCAGTCCCAAAAGTGAAGATGATTCATGGAATGTATATAATGAAGAAGGAACAGCCGGGACGGCACTCACCATGCGAAACTTGTTAGATGATGCGTTTATTGATTATTCATGGTCGTCCGACCAACTTCGGCAGCGGGGCAGACAGCCTTGGCGTGGACGTCCGCAGCAGGCGACGGCCGTTTCGCGCAAATGCGCTTCCTCAGGCACTGACGTAGGAGACGTACTATACTCCTCCTCCTTATAAAGGCAGGTCTGCGTATTGCTGAGATCCACAGGCGCTGCCCCACTACATAGAGGTAAAAACATATAAGAGGACATACACATTAATAGAAACAACACGAATCTGCACAAATATACAATTTTACAAGAACATGTTCAGATCAATTTTATCATTCAAACCTAGATCACCTGTAGCGTAAGTACGCAATATCCAGCGTGCCTCCCGTTGTAGTAGGAGGCGATGTCTATCACCTCCTCTACGTGGGAGTTTAACCACTACTAGCCATTTTGAAACGGGACACTGATTTGGACATTGTTACTAGTTCCAGACCCATAATTGCTTCCGCAGGAGTCCAACCTTGAGAAATAAACTGGTGTCCAGCATATTCCAACCTGACACCTCTAGAAACTGGTTAACCCGTAACATTCCAACAGGCAATTTCAGATGTGGGAGTTGTTCCATGTGCAGGTATAACAATCAAAGGAGATTGGTCTGTGTCTCTGGGGTCAGCCACAGGGTAAATTGTTTTATCAATTGTAAAAGTACGTTCGTAGTATACGCTTTGTTTTGCGAGTGCGGACGTTTTATATTGGTAAAACAATAAGAGGCCTGAGGAAGCGCATTTGCGCGAAGCGGCCGTCGCCTGCTGCGGACGCCCACGCCAAGGCTGTCTGCCCCGCTGCCGAAGTTGGTCGGACGACCATGAATAATCAATAAACGCATCATCTAACAAGTTTCGCGTGGTGAGTGCCATCCCGGCTGTTCCTTCTTCATTATATACACACTTTTAAATAATCCTTAAGCAAATCTGGTGTCCCAGCAGTGGCTGGCCAAGTTTAATAGTGTCCGGCAAAGGATAGATAATTTTCTAGGGTGAAATTCAATTGCCAAAATAGCAATACCATAAATCAGTGGTTTTAGCTGTGGATGGCCAAGTTCAATAGTGTCCGGCAAAGGGTAGATTTTGTTCTGGGGTAAAATTCAATTGCCAAAATAGCAATACCGTAAATCAGTGGTTTCAGCTGTGGCTGGCCAAGTTTAATAGTGTCCGGCAAAGGATATATTTTGTTCTGGGGTGAAATTCAATTGCCAAAATAGCAATACTGTAAATCTGGTGACCCAGCAGTGGCTGGCCAAGTTTAATAGTGTCCGGCAAAGGATAGATAATTTTCTGGGGTGAAATTCAATTGCCAAAATAGCAATCCCCTAAATCTGGTGTCCCAGCAGTGGCTGGCCAAGTTTCATAGTTTTCGGCAAAGGATAGATTTTGTTCTGGGGTGAAATTCAATTGCCAAAATAGCAATCCCCTAAATCTGGTGTCCCAGCAGTGGCTGGCCAAGTTTAATAGTGTCCGGCAAAGGATAGATAATTTTCTGGGGTGAAATTCAATTGCCAAAATAGCAATCCCCTAAATCTGGTGTCCCAGCAGTGGCTGGCCAAGTTTCATAGTGTCCGGCAAAGGATAGATTTTGTTCTGGCTTGAAATTCAATTGCCAAAATAGCAATCCCCTAAATCTGGTGTCCCAGCAGTGGCTGGCCAAGTTTAATACTGTCTGGCAAAGGATAGATCATTTTCTGGGGTGAAATTCAATTGCCAAAATAGCAATCCCCTAAATCTGGTGTCCCAGCAGTGGCTGGCCAAGTTTAATAGTGTCCGGCAAAGGATAGATTTTGTTCTGGCGTGAAATTCAATTGCCAAAATAGCAATACCGTTAATAAGTGGTTCCAGCTGTGGCTGGCCAAGTTTAATACTGTCCGGCAAAGGATAGATTTTAAATTGTTGGGTGAAATATTACCATTTTTGCCAGGTACAAACCCCTGCACTGCATAACTGACAGGGAACTTACAATTGGCGGTTACATTCTTACATGAAATGAAGCCTTTTTGGGCTGTGAAGCCAAAGGTAGTCGCCAATAACTGTTTTTTTATTTTTAATTTATTTAAATGAATTAGTGTAAACCCCAAAACATTGGGAAAATATAAAAAATAAAACAAAGTGTAAGTGCACGGTAGTATAATAGTGGTTGGGTGAGGCCGGTATACATGTCTATTCTGCATAAGGTACAAACAAGTCCTGTGGGATCCATGCCTGGTTCTTTTTAATAAACAAAAGCTTGCCCACATTGTCTGCGTACAGGCTGCTGCGCTTGTCTGTGATAATGCCACCAGCCATGCTAAACACACGTTCAGACAATACAGTGGCTGCAGGGTAGGCCAGCATCTCCAAGGCATAAAGGACAACCTCAGGACATGTGCCCAATTTGATGACCCAGAAGCTGAATGGGGCAGACCCAGTGCTGTAGCTAGAAATGATTGGGCACCACATCAAATTCTTGAATGGGGCCCCCTCCCCAGTAATTTTTGCGCAACCCCTTCCTTTCATGCCGCCATGCCTGTGGCTACTAAAGATCGCTCTCTCAGACCAGGCCCAGCAGCTGTTCCATTCGCTTTCTACGCTGTCTATACTGCCACTGTATATAATTTCATTGTATAATACTGTTAGTCCTCCTCCTCCTCCTGGATGGGCCCTTTCTAGGTCACGGCCCCAAAGCAGTTGCTTCCCCTGCTTCCCCTGTAGCTATTCCCCTAGGCAGACCCATCAGTCAGTACGTGTACTGTTCCACCATGTTGCTGAAATGCTGCCTCCTGCTAAGATGTTCCAGATCTGCTGGTGGTGCATGTTGTTGTGGCGTGATGACAAAGCTTTCCCACATTTCGCCAATGCTAACCCAGCCTTCTGAGGTGCTGATGGTGACCCAGCTGAGCTGGCTTGGGTGCCACCCTGCTGAGAACACAGTTCCTCCTACTCCTCCTTATCCTACTTATCCTCCTCATCCTTCAGAACTGTGCCCTGGCTGGACAATTGTGTTCCAGGCCAGGGACTATGTTGGTGCAGGAACCCACCCTTCGAGCCACTTGGGTGTCACTGGCCTTAAGTTAAGGATAAGGCGTGTATATAGTTTTGTTTGTTTATATAGTAAGTTTAGCTGCATTATAGTTATTTTAATATGTTTTAAGAAAATTTGTAAATAGTTTGTTAATGGTTTGAGTGAAAGGGGGGGTGGGGGTGTTGTGTGTGTTGATTGAATTGAATTGATTTTCACTGTCTGGTGTTTCTACACTCCAAATTCAGCACATGTGGCAGGCAGGGGATGTGTGTCAAACCGGCTAGGCCCAGACCTGCTAGTATATTTTGCCCATTAGCGCACAACACCAGGCCGGGCTGGAGGCTCAGTGGCACCAACCAATGGTCGGTCTGTTGTTCTATGCCTGTCCACAGCTCCTGCGCGGTGTGGGGTTTGTCCCACAAACACACAAGTTTTAAAACAACCTGCTGTCGTTTCCCCCTGGCTGTGCTGCTGTGGGTGGTGAAGGTGTTACGCTGAGTGGATGAGGAGGAGGTAGAGGAGGAGGAAGCCGAGTAGGAGGAGGAGGTAACAGGATACAAAGAGAAATGCCCTGCAATCCTCGGGGGCGGAAAGACATTCGCAAAAATGCTATCCGCCTTTGGGCCAGCCACTACATTTACCCCCTGTGTTGTTGGTTATGTGGACGTTGCCACAGATAGCGTTGTGCAGTGCACACTTGATTTTGTCCGCCACTTGGTTGTGCAGGGAAGGGATGGCTCGCCTGCAAAAGTAGCGGCGGCTGGGATACACGTACTGTGGGATAGCCACCGCCATAAGGTTTTTAAAACTGTCCACCAGACAGAATGACAGTATTTCAAAGGACCAGGAAGTTTGAAATAAGGCATTCAGAGCCATGGGTAGGGGGGTACTTCCTCTTTCTATTTTTTTTTCTCTCCAGTGTTTGGGAGATGGACAGTTGATAGCTGAACACTTCCATGGGATTTGGTGGAGATGCTTGGTGACAATGACAGATGTGGTGGCGTTGCTGCCACATCCTCTGTTTGCTGGGTGACAGGTGCCACTGCCACTCACTTGGGCTCAAGTTTAGAATGTTTATTTATTATTTTTCTGTATTTTATTTTGTTTTAAGTCATTTCCCTATTCACATATGTTTTCAGGGCATTTACCTACATTTTGCTGCCTTTTGAAGCCCTCTAGCCCTTTCCAGGGCTATTTTACAGCCATTTAAGTGCCCAAAAGTTCGGGTCCCCATTGACTTCAATGGGGTTCGGGGTGAAGTTCGGGTCGAGTTCGGATCCCGAACCCGAACATTTTCGTGGAGTTCGGCCAAACTTCTCGAACCCGAACATCCAGGTGTTCGCTCAACTCTAGTTATAACGAAAAGCCATAATGGAAACCATAACACTAGTGTGTACCCACTCTTAGCAGGAGGCAGCATTTCAGCAGCATGGTGGAACAGTAAATGTGCACACGCCTACACGTGCTGACTGATGGGTCTGCACCATTCAACTTCTGGGTCTTCAAATTGTGCACATGGCCTGAGCTTGCCCTTTACGCCCTGGAGGTTCTGGCCTGCCCTGCAGCCAGTGTATTGTCTGAACATGTGCTTTGCACGGCAGGGGGAGTTATCACAGACAAGCGCAGCTGCACATCCACAGCCAATGTGGACAAGCTCACGTTCATTAAAATGAACCAGGCATGGATCCCACAGGACTTGTCCATACCTTGTGCAGAATAAACATGTATATCGGCCTCACCCAGCCTTTGTTATACTCCACCGCATTTTCTCTTTGTTTTCTTTTCTATATTTCCCAATGTTTTGGGGTCTACCCAAATAAAAAAAAGTTAAAAACAAAAAACAGTGTTGTTGGCGACTGCCTCCTCCACCACTGCTTCCATCTACACCGCCACGTCCACCACCTCCTTAACCTCCTACTCTATATGGACCTCCTCCTCCTAGTTCAAGATTGTTATTTAAAATTTTTATTTATTTTATTTTAAGTCATTTCCCTATCCACATTTGTTTAGAGCACTTGTCATGCTCTTACCCACATTTTGCTGCCTTTTTAGAGCCATTTTAGTGCCCCAAAGTTCGGGTCCCCATTGACTTCAATGGGGTTCGGATTCGGGGTCAAGTTCGGGTGCAGTATCCGCTCAACTCTACTTGTGACATCACAGCACTATGTCTGTAGCATGTATGTATGGACAGCAGAACCTATCACACTACCTAACACCCTGCACTGGAACTTATCA
>CM065597.1:24567703-24593938 GCA_033119425.1 Bufotes viridis
TGCTTCATGGCGCATACCTTACAGTGCAGGAGCACATTTCTACAGTGCACAATTTCTCCTACTTACCTACTAATCTTCTCTCCAAGTGGCACCAGGTAACTCCACTCCATAATATTTTGGCTTCTTTACCTCAAGTTCTATACAGGACACAGAGTAGCTCTAATGAATGTTGCTATTCCAACTAACTGGCATTTCTACTTATTTCCACTATTATGTTGATATTTTCTGCATTATATTATATGGGTAATATTATAAATATTATATAACAATTGTGGCATTTTCCTTAACACCGGAGGCGGCAGTGTTATATATGAAGAACAGTTGAGTTAATAAAGAAGTTATTTTAAGCATTTGGGGTGCTCTTTAAACCTACTGCTTTTATAGAACGGCGCTACAGGAATTACAGAGTAACAGACAGTCTGGTTAGACTAAAAAGTCAGAGATATCAAAATTCTTCTAATGCTACAGCGCAAAAGGCACTTCATAGTGCTGCGCCTGCCACACCCAGATCTGCACAAGGTTATTGGAGAGACTCCCCACATCACTTATCGACGTGGCAGGACCCTAAGAGACAGACTAGTACACAGTCATTTTGTAGCACCATCATCTACACCTACCACTTGGCTCCACAAGAAAATTAAAGGCAGTTATAATGCGGTAACTGCATCGCCTGCAATCATAAACAAACAGGGACATCATTCACAAGCAATATTACAGACATTATACCATCCAGCACTACATTAATTGTAAATCGTGTGGTGGTTTATCACCTACGGTAACTTGTCAATGTGGAATGGAGTACATAGGGAAGACTATTAAAGAGTTTCAGAGGAGAGTAGGGGAACATTTGAGTGACATTTCCAAAAAGAGCGACACACCTGTATCCAAGCATATCCAGCAGAGTCATAATAGTAGAACAAAGATCTCATTTATGGGCATTGACATGGTCAGACCACCTACAAGAGGTGGGAATTGGGAGAGGGAGCTTCTTCAGATGGAGGCTCGTTGGATTTTTTTATCTGAAACCCTTAGCCCCTCAAGTGGGCACTTGGAAGCCATCACAGTAATGCCTAGTATTGGCATGGCTGTGATTGGCCATAGCACCATGTGACCATGCATGCATAAATGCTGGATCACATGATGCGCGCCATTCTGCTCTAACTAGTGTAGGGACAGGATGCTGCAGCAGGCAGTGTTAGGCCTTTATTATTTTAAGTGTGCTGGTGACCTGTAGGCATTATTGATGGGTGCAATACAGCTCCTTTGCACTAGTGAGACAGAAATACCATACCTAATCGTGCTGTTCAGTCTGAGGGTGACCTGTTGGCATTTTGTTTGTTGCAATCCTACTCCTTTCCACCAGTGACAGGGAAATATAATAGTTAATTAGTCTGTTAATTGTGTGTGCGAGACCTACCTATTTTTTGGTAAAAAAAAAACTTTACATGCCACCGTCACAGGGAAATATAATAGTTAATCAGCCGGTTAATTGGGTTGGTGAGACCTACCTATTTTTGGTGTTTAAAAAAACTGTACTTCCCACTGTCACAGGGATATATAATAGATAATCAGCAGGTTAATTGGGTTGGTGAGACGTACCTATTTTTTGGGTGAAAAAAACCCTGTAGTTGCCACCGTCACAGGGATATATAATAGTTAATCAGCCAGTTAATTGGGTCGGTGAGTCCTACCTATTATTTTTTGTGCTAAACACCTCTTTTGCATCCGTGACACCAATATACAATTGTTCGTAATTTTGTGGGTGACTGTAACAAAATGAGGAGAGCATCAATTAGGGAATGTGGCTGTGGTGCTGCTGGTGTTGGTGGTGGTGGAGCTCCTGCTGCAGTTAGAGGACATTGTCGATCGGTGCAGGGTATGCGCCCAAATGAAACACCTTCCTCTTGTGCATGTAGGCGACAGGACGTTCTGTGTCATTGGCCCAAATACTGCTCTAAGAATGGTGAGGCCAGATTGTGCGGCCAGGCGGTAGTAGATTGGATGGCTCAGAGTGCCTCCAGTTCCTTCATATTGTCTTCCACCCGGTCCACTGCGGAAAGCGCAGAGTTGGCACCGGTGGCCCACGGGCATCCGTCTTCCACCTCATCCCCTTGCACATCTGCCATGCATTCTGAGCCCCAAGTCATGCAAGCAGTCACTTATGCTTTTTGATGACTCTGCTGGCACGGTTTTCATCGGCCATCCACCTAGAGATTGAGTGCACTGATGCTCAACCACTTACATTATACCTAGGAGGACATGTCTTAAGCTCGGATAAGGTCAAGGTCTCTCAAGTAGACCGAGGCCCTATCACTCAACCTACCTGTGCCGTATGGGCGATACCAGGGGCCGTTGGGCATTACGGGAGCGTAAGGCCTGACTCACAAACAGCTCACCAGTGACCTCCAGCATGTAACTATGCTTGCAATGGGAGGTGGGGGGTGCCTGTGAGCCCCACCAGAGACCGGCTGATATGGCCCAGAGCCTCCCAGGTGCACCTAAATGTAGCCTGTAGATGAAAAGGAAACATTTAAATTGGAGTTTATACACCTTCAAACATATTATACAAACCATTAGAAAACGTGGTGTGGTGTTTAACAAGCAGGATGTGCTCAACCCATATGCAGTTGTCAGTGATATAGGGGCACATCCTGCACTTGTAGTCCGTTGCTAGGCAATTAACAGCAAAATGCATACAATGGAAGATGCCAGCAACGGACTACAAGTACCACAATAACCATCCTACATACAATAACGATAATGTGGATGTGGAAAACAATCAAAAACATAACCATAGCAAAGGCAGGTGCACTCTGCGGCAATACTAAACCCTCACACTGATGTTAAAATTGAGAGGTTAGTTCGACATATCCTACTAGGAGGACATGTCTTAAGCTCGGACACCACGTCGAGGTCTCTCAAGTAGCCCGAGGCCCTACCACTCAACCTAACTGTGCCGTATGGGCGATACCAGGGGCCGTTGGGCATTACGGGAGCACATTAAAATGTGCCTCCTTTTCATCTACAGGCTACATTCAGGTGCACCTGGGAGGCTCTGGGCCATATCAGCCGGTCTCGGGTGGGGCTTACAGGAACCTCCCACCTCCCATTGCAAGCATGGTTACATGCTGGAGGTCACTGGTGAGCTGTTTGTGAGTCAGGCCTTACGCTCCCGTAATGCCCAACAGCCCCTAGTATCGCCCATACGGCACAGGTAGGTTGAGTGGTAGGGCCTCGGGCTACTTGAGAGACCTTGACGTGGTGTGAGAGCTTAAGACATGTCCTCCTAGTAGGATATGTCGAACTAACCTCTCAATTTTAACATCAGTGTGAGGGTTTAGTATTACCGCAGAGTACACCTGCCTTTGCTATGGTTATGTTTTGGATTGTTTTCCACATCCACATTATCGTTATTGTATGTAGGATGGTTATTGTGGTACTTGTAGTCCGTTGCTGGCATCTTCCATTGTATGCATTTTTTTCTGTTGATTGCCCCTAGCAACGGACTACAAGTGCAGGATGTGCTCCCCTATATACTTGCACAACTGCATATGGGTTGTGCATATCCTGCTTGTTAAACACCACACCACGTTTTCTAATGGTTTGTATAATATGTTTGGAGGTGTATAAACTCCAATTTAAATGTGCCTCCTTTTCATCTACAGGCTACATTCAGGTGCACCTGGGAGGCTCTGGGCCATATCAGCCGGTGTCAGGTGGGGCTCACAGGCACCTCCCATCTCCCATTGCAAGCATGGTTACATGCTGGAGGTCACTGGTGAGCTGTTTGTGAGTCAGGCCTTACGCTCCCGTAATTCCCAACGGCCCCTGGTATTGCCCATATGGCACAGGTAGGTTGAGTGGTAGGGCCTCGGGCTACTTGAGAGACCTTGACATGGTGTGAGAGCTTAAGACATGTCCTCCTAGTAAGATATGTCGAACTAACCTCTCAATTTTAACATCAGTGTAAGGGTTTAGTATTGCCGCAGAGTGCACCTGTCTTTGCTATGGTTATGTTTTTGATTGTTTTCCACATCCACATTATCGTTATTGTATGTAGGATGGTTATTGTGGTACTTGTAGTCCGTTGCTGGCATCTTCCATTGTATGCATTTTTTTCTGTTGATTGCCCCTAGCAACGGACTACAAGTGCAGGATGTGCTCCCCTATATACTTGCACAACTGCATATGGGTTGAGCATATCCTGCTTGTTAAACACCACACCACGTTTTCTAATGGTTTGTATAATATGTTTGGAGGTGTATAAACTCCAATTTAAATGTGCCTCCTTTTCATCTACAGGCTACATTCAGGTGCACCTGGGAGGCTCTGGGCCATATCAGCCGGTCTCGGGTGGGGCTCACAGGCACCTCCCATCTCCCATTGCAAGCATGGTTACATGCTGGAGGTCACTGGTGAGCTGTTTGTGAGTCAGGCCTTACGCTCCCGTAATGCCCAACGGCCCCTGGTATCGCCCATATGGCACAGGTAGGTTGAGTGGTAGGGCCTCGGGCTACTTGAGAGACCTTGACGTGGTGTCCGAGCTTAAGACATGTCCTCCTAGTAGGATATGTCGAACTAACCTCTCAATTTTAACATCAGTGTGAGGGTTTAGTATTGCGGCAGAGTGCACCTGCCTTTGCTATGGTTATGTTTTGGATTGTTTTCCACATCCACATTATCGTTATTGTATGTAGGATGGTTATTGTGGTACTTATAGTCCGTTGCTGGCATCTTCCATTGTATGCATTTTTTGCTGTTGATTGCCCCTAGCAACGGACTACAAGTGCAGGATGTGCTCCCTATATACTTGCACAACTGCATATGGGTTGAGCATATCCTGCTTGTTAAACACCACACCACGTTTTCTAATGGTTTGTATAATATGTTTGAGGTGTATAAACTCCAATTTAAATGTGCCTCCTTTTCATCTACAGGCTACATTCAGGTGCACCTGGGAGGCTCTGGGCCATATCAGCCAGTCTCAGGTAGGGCTCACAGGCACCTCCCATCTCCCATTGCAAGCATGGTTACATGCTGGAGGTCACTGGTGAGCTGTTTGTGAGTCAGGCCTTACGCTTCCGTAATGCCCAACGGCCCTTGGTATTGCCCATACGGCACAGGTAGGTTGAGTGGTAGGGCCTCGGGCTACTTGAGAGACCTTGACGTGGTGTGAGAGCTTAAGACATGTCCTCCTAGTAGGATATGTCGAACTAACCTCTCAATTTTAATATTAGTGTGAGGGTTTAGTATTGCCGCAGAGTGCACCTGCCTTTGCTATGGTTATGTTTTTGATTGTTTTCCACATCCACATTATCGTTATTGTATGTAGGATGGTTATTGTGGTACTTGTAGTCCGTTGCTGGCATCTTCCATTGTATGCATTTTTTGCTGTTGATTGCCCCTAGCAACGGACTACAAGTGCAGGATGTGCTCCCCTATACACATGCACAACTGCATATGGGTTGAGCATATCCTGCTTGTTAAACACCACACCACGTTTTCTAATAGTTTACATTATATCTCCCTAACTGCCCAGTGGATAAATGTAGTGGGGGCTGGGCCTCAGGCAGCGGTTTGGCGCATGTCCTACTACCACCGCGGATTGCCCTGATATGTCAGAGCTGCCGCAGAAAGTGAGGGCCGTCTGTGCTTGCTTTCGGCATTCTCACCCGCTGCTGCTCTCCTGTCTGCGCTACAGTGTAACTTTAGCCTTCCCGCTTACTGCCTGAAATTATCTCAGCAGGCCCTTTAATGACAGCAATGAAATGCAGTGGAAAGGCTTTTGTTGGGATTAAGTTAATTTTCATGGCAAAGAAGGACTATGCAATTCATCTGATCATAACATTCTGGAGTATATGCAAATTGCTATTATAAAAACTTAAGCAGCAACTTTTCCCATTTCCAATGTTTATGTAATTCTCAAAACTTTTGGCCACGACTGTACATGCTGCAGTGCCTGCGCAACGACCACCGAGTTGCCCACATTCCAACCTGTGCTGATTACTGGGTGGCCACCCTGCTGGATCCCCACTACAAAGGCAACGTGCCGTCCTTAATTCCCTCACTGGAGTGTAAACAGAAAATGCGCGAGTACAAGTGAACGCTAGTAGAGGCGCTACTGATGATGTTCCCACATGACAGTGGGAGCTCAGTGGAAGCACGAGGTGGAGACGGATGAGGAATTCAACAATGCAACAGGGGCACCGTCAGCACCTCAGATGGGTGCGTTAGCACGGCCGAAATGTGGAAAAGCTTTGTCTGCATGCCACAATGTACAGCACCACCATCTGATATGGACCGTCTTAGCAGGAGGCAGCATTTCAGCAATATGGTGGAACAGTATGTGTCCACTCATCTGCACGTACTGTGGCAAGTGTATTGTCCGAACGAGTGTTTAGAATGGCAGGGGATGTGATCACGGATCCACAGCCAACATGGGCAAGCTCATGTTCATTAAAATGAATCAGGCATAGATTCCACAGGACTTGTCCATATCTTTGGCAGAGTAAAGAAGTATTTCAGCCGTACCCAGCCATTGATATACTCCAGTTTGTGAGTTCTGTTTGTCATTTCCCAATGTTTTGGGGCCTCTCCAAACCAAAAAAGATAAAAAACTAAATAAAAAGTGTCATCTATCGCCTCCGCCACGTCCACCTCCTCCTCCACTCAGACCTCCACCTCCTGGCTCAAGATTATTTGTTTTATTGGAAGAGGTTGGCTAAAGGTCACACACAGAATGAATTAACAGACAAATAAAAAAAACAACACATCGCCTCCACATTCTCCTCCTCCTCCATCGCCTCTTCAACCTACACCACCATGTCCACAGCCTTCCCAACTCCTTACTCCACTTAGACCTCCGCCTCCTAGTTCAAGATTATTATTTTCTATTTTCTTCTATTTTATGTTATTTTAAACCATTTCCATATTCACATTTGTTTGTAGGGCAATTATCCAGCTCTTACCCCAATTTTGCTTCCTTTTGCAGGCATCTAGCCCTTACTATCACTTATTTACAGCCATTTTACACCAAAGTTTTGGTCCCCATTGATTTCTATGAGGTTTGGGGTCAGGTTCGGGTATAGTTTGGGTATCCGAACCAAACTTTCGCTCATTCCTATACACATCCGCAAGAAATAGATAATTCGGTCCACTTGGATAATAATGTAATTGTTGTGGATCTTTGATGTGCAATCCAAAGACCACAACAAATCTGCAACTTATAAATTCACTCCTACAGTTTGGCAAATTTCACGACTACTCATGGCCATGTTCAATTTTTAGACAGATTTTTGTAAACCCTTGAAGTTAGCTGAAAACATATTAGGACACACTTATTCTTATTTCTTATGCAATTTACAAAATAATTCATTTGTTAATTCAGATTTATACTTCCAATTGCACCTTGCCTATAATGCATGTGTCCTTTTTGCTAATCACCTTGATGGTTTTTCTCCCTTTGAGCTTTTATTGACTCAAGGGAAACCTTAAATATTCTACAATAAGCCTATTTAATCGCATGCTGCTATCACCACCCTGCTCCATCCATTCTACAAGAATAACATCAAGACGTTTCCTTCGTTCTCTGCACTGTGCAGCTATAGTTTGCCGGATATATCATTTACAAGTGTCATATTTCACTTGGGAGCCAGGATTATGTTGAGTCGTTTTGAAAACACCAACGTGAATGGATGCACAGTATTTTTAGTTACACAGAATAAGCTTCTATTTCTTATAGGTAACCAGTGATACTGGGAATTCTTTACATTAAATATCTTATGGAAATATGTTATGATTAAGATATAGTCTTTTTGGTTACTAACAATAATCTACTTTATTGTATTGTGTTCAAATCTTTTTTATTTTACAATAAATGGAAGATAGAAATGTGAGCATGACAACCTATTTTATTATTACTGGCATTTCAGGCCAGCCTTCATTCCGTTTTTTTGTTTTTCTCCTGGTTTTGCTCATTTATCTCATCACTCTTGGAGGTAATGTTACCATCTTCCTCCTTGTTTGTCTAGATCATCATCTCCATACACCCATGTACTTTTTCTTAGCCAACCTGTCTATCTTGGACATTAGTTGTTCTTCAATCACTCTTCATAAAATCCTTACTTCTTTTATATCAGGAGATAACACTGTCTCGGTTCCAAAATGTCTTGTGCAAATTTTTGCCTTTTTGTCATTGACTTGTGATGAACTGCTGGTTTTGGCAGCTATGAGTTATGATCGTTATGTGGCTATCTGCAGACCTTTACATTATCATCAGGTCATGAATTCTAAGCTTTGTGTACTTTTGTCCTGTTTATGTTGGGTCTGTGGATTCCTTGAAAGCATACCGACTTTTATGAAGACCTTTGAATTAACATGTTATGAGTCCAACATGATCAACCATTTCTACTGTGACATTGTGCCTGTCCTGAAGCTGTCATGCAGTGACACATCTTTTCTCCAGCTCTATATTCTCACTGTAGGGGTGGTGGTTTGTGCTTTTACACCATTTGCCCTTACATTCATCTCCTACATTTTCATAATTGCCACTATCTTGTCCATACGTTCTAGCAGTGGCAGACATCGTTCTACACATGTTCCTCTCACCTTATAGTTGTCGCCTGTCTCTATGCTTCTCTTTTTTTGCAGTATCTGAGGCCGACTTCATCCATCAATTTAAGTTCCAATAAATATTTTTCTTTGTTTAATGCAGCTGCTATTCCTATACTGAACCCCCTGATCTACAGCTTAAAGAATAAAGATGTGAAAATGGCTATAAGGAGAAGAATAAGATTTGATTTAGTATCAACCAGTATTCAGGATCATGATCAGGAAATGTAAACCTTAACTTGTATACTTGTGGTTACACATCTATCTCTACAATCTAAAGGCAAAAAGACTGAAACCTAGAGTCCATGATGCATCCTGCACAGCCTAGCAGGTGGCGGACACCTGTCAGACCATGGTCATGGATAGTGTTGAGTGAAGCGAGCTTCAGATCATAGATCCGAAGTTGCTTTATTCATAACATTCTCTATACAGCATTCAAATGTATAGGCTTCGCGGAGGTGAAATTGTCACGAGACTTCAATAAAGAATTTTTACAACTTGAAAACCATTTTAAAACAGTAGTCCAAGGTACCAGTCGTTACCGAAGCAGACTTCGGATTGCAGTTTTAAAATGGTTTTCAAGTTGTAAAATAGAATGCCGAAGTTCTTCACCGCAGTCTCATGAGACTTCAGAGATTTCACCTCCACAAAGCCAATACATTTGAATGCTGTACAGAGACAGGTCTCAGTATAGCATACAAACAAAGTTTTGAACAAAGCGACTTCAGATCTATGATCTGAAGCGCGCTTTGCTCAACACTAGTTGTGGACACACCACAGTCCAACACCAGTGAACTTCCATCCACCTCATCTACCCCTGGCACTGGATATCAGCAGCTCACTGCCCCTCAAGAAGAAGTTGTGGCTTACATGTGTCCTCAGTCTGCAATCACTGTGATGCATGACTTCCCCATGGTTTATTTTAACCTTTTTGTTTAAAAAAATATTTGCACCTGAGGACAATCCAAGCAAGCCAACTTGTGACACTGCATTCTGACTGTCCCCTGCAGAAATTGTTTTTCATGCTTTAGCGGAATTCAGTCAGCTTAAAGAAGCATAGAGGAGGGACAACAGAATATTGAAACTGCAGATAACTCTGTTTTTTTTCTGTCCTTTTAAAAACAATAATTTATCCCCCCCAACTAGTGATGAGCGAGCATGCTCGCCTGAACTGGTGTTCGGCTCGAGCATTGCCATCCTCGTGTTCAGCAGAGTACTCGGCCGAACACTGCATGTGCTCGTGTGCCATTGAGCACAATGTAAGTCAGTGGGAGAACCCCAGGCACCTTCTGCTCGGAAGAGGAGAGGGTGTCTGGTTCTCAAAAAAACAGCCAGCTTTTTCCGATCTGAGTTTTCGTAAGGCGTTCTCATGGTGATGTGGACGCTTGAAGTTAAAATATACCATTGCATCAGAGTTTTCTCCAATCCAATGGTATATTCTAACACTGAGGTGTTCCCATGGTGATGAGGACGCTTGAAGTTAGAATATACCAACAGGCGCGTACATACCGGCTCCCTGCTGCCTGGCGGCACCCAACCTCTGATCCGCATGATGACCTGTTTGGAGTATGTTATTGTTCGCACATTGTTTCCTTCGAAAAAATGATGGTTCCCTTCCTTTCAGTTATGACTTGCAGAGTACCACACTGACACCCCAGAACAACCTGTTTCCTTTCCTCCCTGCTTACTGGTGCAAGATTTATGGGATTCCCAAATCTCTCACTACTATTATGATTACTAGTGTTGAGCAAAACTTTTGTGATTACTAGTGTTGAGCGAAGTGAAGCAATTAAAAGGTGGACAGCCCCTGTGATGTCATAGCCCTATAAAAACCTCATCCTGTGCGGTCTCTGCCATTGTCCTGTGAGCTAAGCATAGTGAGAGATGTGACAAGTGCTCATGCGCTACAGACAGTGCAGGGAGATTGCAAGGAGAGTGCAGGGAGATTGCAAGGAGACTGCAGGGAGAGTGCACGGAGAGTGCTGGGAGAGTGTATCGCCATGTGCATCACAGGGCTCTTCACCAACATTGATAGTTAATCCATTATTTTAGTGATACAGTTAGTCTGCCTCAGAGTTAAAGGCAGGTGTCATATAACGCAGTTATTGCCCTGTACATAAGTGTGCAGTGGAGCGAAATTTATCATAGCTAATCTGTTCTGTCAGCGATAAAGTTGTCATACACTATGGCCAACAGAGAGTTGTCTGGGCCCTCGAAAGGAACAGGCAGTGGCAAAAATGCTGCTATGGCTGGCACAAGTAGCAGCAGAAGAAGGGGGGTAGTAGCAGCCACAGCAATAGGCTAGAGCTGCCACTGTCATCCAGCGGTTGGTTTTGACCAACAATCCAGCTGTACTGGAATGGTTGACTCGCTCTTCAATATCATCTCAAATGACTACAGGCACATACAGCCAGGAATCGGTGGGTTCCTCGGACACAACACTTAGTTGGCATGGCCCAGGAACTGCCTCTGTGCTCTCCCCTGTCCTGAACCTGCCTCTTACGTTTGCTGCTCCTTCTGCTACCCAAGTAATGATAGCCGCCGGCTCTGTTTCACTTTTCAGCGATGATGAGCTTTGTGAGGATAGTCAACAGTTATATGGCAGCACAGACTTGTAGGAGAGGTCCGCTGCAAACTCCTCTAGGTGTGCAACTACTGTTGATGAAAGTCAGGTGGGAGCACATGTTGTGCAAGAGACAGATGAGGGTGACACAAGTAATGACCAAACATTTGTAGATGATAATGTAGCCGATCGCACATGGGAGCAAGGTGAAGAGGGAGCATCATCATCATCAGGTGTGAGGGTGGCAGCATGCCTATAAGACAGCACGGTGGAAGCCGAGGGAGATCTGGATCCAAATGCTGGAGGGCTACAGCGTCTGCTACTTTGGAGACTACCTGTGAGGAGCACACTAGCAGTGTAAGGGTTCATAAAAACAGCAGAAGGCAGGCTTCATGCACTGGTGGAGGGAAAATACAATACTTTGCAGTGTTAATGTTGGTATTATGGCCCTCCGTCAACACATGAGCTTTGGATCATGAGCTGTACCATGCCTTCACCATACTTTTTTCTTTCCATCATTCTGGTAGAGGTTGATCTTGGTTTCATCTGTCCAAAGAATGTTCTTCCAGAAGTGTGCTGGTTTTTTAAAGGATAACTGTCATATTTATTTCTGTCATGAGTTATTATCACAGGGATCGCAGGTCATTGAATGTACCGGAGCATAAGATTGCAAAGAAAGGGAAGCACGGGAGGCAAAAGCACAGCGCCTGCACAGCCTGTCTCCCCTTTTATAATAGGAGACAGATGGCCCTTAGCAATGCTCATTTGAGAGAGTGCTGCTAAAGGTCGTTTCAGCCCCAGTTTTCTACCAAAAATAAACATTTTGGCTAAATAAAGTCTATTGCAAAAATGTTACCTATCCCTGCCCTACACTTTAGCAAAAAAAATAAATAAATAAATATGACAGTTATCCCTTAAGATGTTTTTTTTTTTTTAGCAAAGTCCAATCTAGCCTTAATATTTTTGAGGCTTATGAGTGGCTTGCACCATGCAGTGAACCCTCTGTATTTACTTTCATGCAGTCTTCTCTTTATGGTAGATTTGAATATTTATACACCTATATTCTGGAGAGTGTTGTTCACTTGGTTGGCTGTTGTGAAGGGGTTTCTCTTCACCATGGTAATTATTTTGAGATCATCCACCATTGTTGTCTTCTGTGGGCGTCCAGGTCTTTTTGCATTGTTGATGTCGCCAGTGCTCTCTTTCTTTCTCAGAATGTAACAAACTTTAGATTTTGCCACTCCTAATAGTGTGGCAATTTCTCGCATGTTTTTTTTCTGTTTTTTGCAGTTGAAGTATGGCTTGTTTTACCTGCATGGAGAGCTCCTTTGACCGCATGTTTACTTCTCAGCAAAATCTTCAAAATGCAAGCACCACACCTCAAATGAACTCCAGGCCTTTTATGTGCTTAATTGAGAATGAAATAATGAAGATATTCCCCACACCTGCCCATGAAACAGCCTTTGAGTCAATAATCAAATTACTTTTGGTCCCTTTAAAAACAGGGTGCCACATGTAAAGGAGCTGAAACTCCTAAATAGAGTTGAGCGAACACCTGGATGTTCGGGTTCGAGAAGTTCGGTCGAACTTCCCGAAAATGTTTGGGTTCGGGATCCGAACTCGACCCGAACTTCACCCCGAACCCCATTGAAGTCAATGGGGACCCGAACTTTTGGGCACTAAAAAGGCTGTAAAATAGCCCAGGAAAGGGCTAGAGGGCTGCAAAAGGCAGCAAAATGTAGGTAAATCCCCTGCAAACAAATGTGGATAGGGAAATGACTTAAAATAAAATAAATAAAAATTAACCAATATCAATTGGCAACTTGGAGGAGGAGGAGGTGGAATAGGAGGTTGGGGTGGCATCAGGTGGGAATGCTATGGGAGTTGATGTTCTCATCACAGCCAAAAAGGATTCATGTCTGCCTGCAGTGCCACAGGCCTCATTCACAGACTCAGGGCCATGGCACCCGCAAAGAGAAGAGCGGTCCCAGTAACAGCAACACAGGCCTCAGGTCAACCTGCAATGGAACAGGCCATTATCATTTATGTAGGCCCCTGACACCCAGACAGAGGAGAGGTCAATTTGACAGTAAAAAGAGTTTAATGTCTCTCACCCAGACAGCAAGCAATTACGCGAAATATAGTGCCACTGACACCCAGACAATGGGGCGGTCATTGACAGTAAAAAGAGTTTAATATCTCCCACCAAGACAACAAATGATTAAACGACATATAGGCCCCTGACACCCAGACAATGGGGCGGTCATTAGACAGTAAAAAGTGTTAAATGTCTGCCACCAAGACAGCAAGCAAGTACGTGAAAGTTAGGCCCCTGACACCCAGACAGAGGAGAGAGGTCCCATAGCAGCAAAAGAGGCATCATGTCACCCACCAACGGAGAAGGCCACTTTTAGTTATTTAGGCCCCAGCACCCAGACAGAGGAGAGAGGTCCCAAAGCAGAGAATCAGGCTTCATGTCACCCACCAATGGAGAAGGCCACTTTCAGATATTTAGGCCCTGGCACCCAGATGGAGGAGAGGTTCATTCAACTTTGGGTTGCCCTGCAAAATAATGGTAAAATTAAAAAAGAGGATTCAATAAAGAAGTGCCCTGGAGTACAAGAATATATGGTTAAGGGGAGGTAGTTATAAATGTCTATTCTGCACAAGGGATGGACAGGTCCTGTGGGATCCATGCCTGGTTCATTTTTATGAGCGTCAGCTTGTCCACGTTGGCTGTGGACAGGCGGCTGCGTTTGTCAGTAATGACGCCACCTGCCGTGCTGAATACACGTTCAGACAAAACGCTGGCCGCCGGGCTGGCCAGCACCTCAAAGGCATTAAAGGCTAGCTCTGGCCACGTGGACAATTTGGAGACCCAGAAGTTGAGAGGGGCTGAACCATCAGTCAGTACGTGGAGGGGTGTGCACACGTACTGTTCCACCATGTTAGTGAAATGCTGCCTCCTGCTAACACGTTCCGTATCAGGTGGTGGTGCAGTTAGCTGTGGCGTGGTGACAAAACTTTTCCACATCTCTGCCATGCTAACCCTGCCCTCAGAGGAGCGGGCCATGACACAGCTACGTTGGCGACCTCTCGCTTCTCCTCTGCCTTCGCCTTGGGCTTCCACTTGTTCCCCTGTGACATTTGGGAATGCTCTCAGTAGCACGTCTACCAACGTGCACTTGTACTCGCGCATCTTCCTATCACGCTCCAGTGCAGGAAGTAAGGTGGGCACATTGTCTTTTTACCGAGGATCCAGCAGGGTGGCAACCCAGTAGTAGTAAAATGTGGGCAACTCTGCTGTCGTTTCGCATGCACTGCAGCATGTAGTCGCTGATGTGTGCCAGGCTGCCCAGAGGTAAGGACAAGCTGTCCTCTATGGAAGGCGTATCGTCATCGTCCTCCGTTTCCCCCCAGCCACGCACCAGTGATGGGCCCGAGCTGTGTTGTGTGCCATCCCGCTGTGAACATGCTTCATTCTCATCCTCCTCCACCTCCAGTAGTGGGCCCTTGCTGGCCACATTTGTTCCTGGCCTCTGCTTTTGAAAAAAACCTCCCTCTGAGCCACTTCTAAGAGACTGGCCTGAAAGTGCTAAAAATGACCCCTCTTCCTCCTCCTTGCCCTAAGTATTTTCTCAAGGAGAGATAGAAGTGGTATTGTAACGCTGATAACGGCGTCATCGCCACTGGCCATGTTGGTGGAGTACTCGAAACAGCGTAACAGGGCACACAGGTCTCACATGGAGGCCCAGTCATTGGTGGTGAAGTATTGCTGTTTCGCAGTGCAACTGACCCGTGTGTGCTGCAGCTGAAATTCCCCTATGGCCTGCTGCTGCTCGCACAGTCTCTCCAACATGTGCAAGGTGGAGTTCCACCTGGTGGGCACATCGCATATGAGGCAGTGAGCGGGAAGGCCGAAGTTACGCTGTAGCGCAGACAGGCGAGCAGCGGCAGAATGTAAACGCTGGAAGCGCGCACAGACGGCCCGCACTTTATACAGCAGCTCTGACATGTCTGGGTAGTTGTGAATGAACTTCTGCACCACCAAATTTCGCACATGCGCGGGCAAGGGATGTGCGTCAAACCGACTAGTCCCAGAGCTGCGACGAGATTTCGCCCATTATCGCACACCACCAGGCCGGGCTTGAGGCCCACCGGCAGCAACCACTCATCGGTCTGTTGTTCAATACCCCGCCACAACTCCTGCGCAGTGTGGGGCCTGTCCCCAAAACATATGAGTTTCAGAACGGCCTGCTGACGTTTACCCCGGGCTGTGCTGAAGTTGGTGGTGAAGGTGTGTGGCTGACTGGACGAGCAGGTGGAAGAAGAGGATTAGGAAGCCGAGTAGGAGGAGGAGGCTACAGGAGGCAAAGAATGATGCCCTGCGATCCTCGAAGGCGGAAGGGCGTGCGCCAAATAACTCTCCGCCTGGGGCCCACCGCGACCATGTCCGCGTCCCTTACTAGATGTTTTCCTCATTGTTACCGTTCACCACACTAAGAAAAAAATTATTTTGCCCAATGTATTGAATTCAAATTCAGGCCTTTTTTTACAGGCACCTAGCACTATCTGGCTATCTATTTATCTACCGTATTACACTAATCCAGGCACAGCAGTAACAACAGATTTAGGGGAATATCAATTGTAGGCCTAGTATTTAGGCCCTGGATGAAAGGTATTCTTTTACGGACAGATTTACACTTTGAGATGCACAGTAGCACTTGTATTTTAACACTTTGTGTAATATACCCTTTAACGGAAAGAAATACACTTAGAGATGCAAAACAGTGTGTGCAAATGCAGAGGACTATGCTGTATTTTAACACTTACTGTAATATACCCTTTAACGGAAATAAATACACTTGGAGATGCACGCTGAGTGTAATATACCCTTTTACGGACAGATTTACACTTGGTCTGCAACAGCTGGAACACCAGATTTTTTGGTTGGGTATTGCTATTTTTGCAACTCAATTTCACCCCAGAAAAAAATATATCCTTTGCCAGACACTATTAAACTTGGCCAGCCACAGCTGATACCACTGATTTAAGGTATTGCTATTTTGGAAATTGAATTTCACCCCAGAACAAAATATATCCTTTGCCGGACACTATTAAACTTGGCCAGCCACTGCTGGGAAACCAGATTTAGGGGATTGCTATTTTGGCAATTGATTTTCACCACAGAAAAAAATCTATCCTTTGCCAGACAGCAGACAGTATTACACTTGGCTAGCCACAGCTGGAACACCAGATTTAGGGGATTGCTATTTTGGCAATTGAATTTAACCCCTTAACAAAATATAGAAATTTCTATACTGAGTTTCTAGGGGTGACAATAAGCACAGCCAAGCCCCTGATGTAAATAGTTCAATAATTAGAACCGCGCTGATATCAAGCAGTACATCAAATGATCCAAGAAATATGGGGACCGCAGCTGACCAGGGTAAGATCCAATAGTGGTGCGCCGATCACTCTGTCATTCACACTCACACGGCGCTCCGATACACCTTGGTGCAGTACGCTGCAGTGAAGTTGATCTTCCTGGTACACACACCAACCGAATCCTCGTCTCAGACACGCTCAACCTTCGGAGGAAGAGACAGGAACAAAAATGGTGCAGTACCCCAATATTTGTAAAGTGCACGCTTTTAATTGTACTCACAGAATCCACATAAAACATAGGCATATAGTCCTGCTTAGACTGCCCGACCCGGGTTTCGCCTGAGCTTCTTCAGGGGCTGTAAGCATTAAGCACACCCGTTCAACTGAGGGATTTAATACTATCCGTATATGCTCCGGAAGTAAATTATACTGACATCATTCAACAGGTCAGGTAAAATATATAAATAATAGTAGCTAAAACAATAAACAAAATTATCATATTACATTATATATAACTGATCCAATAAAATGCATGCCATACACACGGCCTTAATGTCCCACTCGATATTCAGGCCGTGTGGTTGCAGGGTATCCAGTGTGTAGATCCACTCTGCTTCTTTCTTGTTAATCTGCTTGATTGCGCCCAGGGGCGTAGCTATAGGGGGTGCAGAGGTAGCAGTCGCTACCGTGCCCAGGAGCCTGAGAGGGCCCAACGACACTTGTGCCACATATAAAGACACACAAAGCACTGAGGTAAGGGGGGCCCAAGCTGAACTCTTGCAACAGGGCCCATGACCCTTTAGCTACGTCCCTGATTGCGCCCCCCCCCCCCCGCCAAAGCCTCCGTACTATTCCTACAGCGCAGAATCTGAGACCGGTGGGGTCTTTCTGGTGGAATCTCTTAAAATGTGCTGTGGTTTTCAACACCCTTCCTGATATTATTTATATGCTCTGCTATGCGGACTTTCAGTTTTCTCAATGTCCTACCAATATATTGGAGTTTACAGGGACACTCCAATAGGTATATCACTCTTGTAGTCTCACACGATATGTTCCCCTTAATTTTGAATTCTTTATGTGTTGAAGTTGAGTGATGGTATTGACCCTGATCTTTTTCTTATCATCTCTACATCTATTGCGGCAACCCACACAGAAACCGCACCAAGTGAACGAATCCCGATGTTTCTGTTCATTAATACTCCTATTCACACACCCATGAACTATGCGGTTTCTAATTGTGGGGGTCCTTTTGAATATAAAAGGGGGCTTCTTAGGGAGGATATCACCAAAAGTGCTATCATTTTTTAGCACATTCCAGTTCTGATTAATCACCTTTTTAATCTGCGAACAATATATTGAGTAGGTGGTAGAGAAAGCAAACTTATATTTGTTGTTTCTTTCTTGGTGGTTCCTATTCATGATGTTTTCTTCCTGTGCTACTGTAACCCTGTTCCTAATTTCCTCTTTCTGTGTTAATAGCTCCTCTCTATTATACCCTTTTTCTACAAAACGGTCTACAATGATGCTCCTCTGTTCCTCATAATCGATCTCTTCTGTACAATTACGTCTCATGCGTTGTAACTGTCCTTTGGGGACATTACATATCCATGGTTGATAGTGGCAGCTATTTCTCTCAATATAACCGTTCTGGTCGGTGGAATTAAAATAGGTCCTGGTTTTTAGACTCCTTTGCTCAATCCAAATTTCCAGATCTAAAAAATGAATCAAATTTTTACTAATATCCTCTGTAAAGACAATATTCCACTGATTATTATTAAGGACTGCAATTTAAATCTCTCAATCGAGTCCCTCTTCCGTACCGTACCAAATACCTATGCAATCGTCAATAAATCTCCTCCATAATATCAACCTCCCCCCTCCAATATCCTTATGCAGTTTGGGGTTTATAATGAAATTTTCCCAGTACGCCATAAACAAATTCGCAAAACTGGGTGCAAATTTCGCACCCATTGCGACGCCCAAAATTGGAAGAAAAAAATCATTTCTTTACCAAAAATAATTATGTTGGAGACAATAAATAATACAATCAATAATAAATAATTTATGTTGTTCATTCATTCTTTAATCCTGATCCATAAAAAACCTTACCGCCTCTATACCTATTTCATTGGGTATAATCGTATACAATGAGGATACGTCTAAAGTAACCAGGAAGATTTCTTCAGGGACATCCTTCACATTTCGTAAAATATCCAAAATATGACCTGTATCTCTCAGGTAGGACGGAGTATTAGGGACATATTTTTGCAGGAATATATCAACATATTCAGATACGCGGCTAGTGATAGAATCAAGGCCCGAAACTATGGGTCTCCCGGGGGGCCGCTCTGCATTTTTATGCACCATCGGGAGATAATATATAATTGGGGTCCTGGGATATGCATTGTTCAAATATAAATATTCCTTTTTGTTTATAATCCCTTGGACTAGACCCCTTTCTAAAAGGGTTTTAAAATCTTTTTTATATCCATTTACCGGATCAGTTTTCAGTTTCCAATAATTGGTGCTGTCATTCAGGATCCTCAGCATCTCTTTATCATAGTCAGATTTATTTAAGACTACTATCCCCCCCCCCCCCCCCTTATCCGCTGGCTTTACCACTATCTCTGCATTGTCCTCTAATTTTTTCACTGATTCCCTTTCTCTTTTATTCAGATTCCCTTTATCTCTACCACCTCCCCCAATTTGTTCAAGACTAGAGATGAGTAGAGATGAGCGAACACCTGGAAGTTCGGCCGAACTTCCCGAAAATGTTCGGGTTCGGGATCCGAACTCGACCCGTACTTTATCCCGAACCCGAACTCCATTGAAGTCAATGGGGACCCTAACTTTTAGGCACTAAAAAGGCTGTAAAATAGTCCAAGAAAGGGCTAGAGGGCTGCAAAAGGCAGCAAAATGTAGGTAAACCCCCTGCAAACAAATGTGGATAGGGAAATTAATTAAAATAAAATAAAATAAATAAAAATTAACCAATATTAATTGGAGAGAGGTCCCACAGCAAGGAATCATGCGTCATATCACCCACCACTGGAGAAGGCCACTTTCAGTTATTTCGGCCCCAGCACCCAGACAGAGGAGAGGGTCCCACAGCAAGGAATCATGCGTCATATCACCCACCACTGGAGAAGGCCACTTTCAGTTATTTCGGCCCCAGCACCCAGACAGAGGAGAGAGGTCCCACAGCAAGGAATCATGCGTCATATGACACACCACTGGAAAAGGCCACTTTCAGTTATTTCGGCCCAGCACCCAGACAGAGGAGAGAGGTCCCACAGCAAGGAATCATGCATCATTTTACCCATCACTAGAGAAGACCACTTTCAGTTATTTCGGACCCAGCACCCAGACAGAGGAGAGAGGTCCCACAGCAAGGAATAAGGCGTCATATCACCCACCACTGGAGAAGGCCACTTTCAGTTATTTTGGCCCAGCACCCAGACAGAGGAGAGAGGTCCCACAGCAAGGAATCATGCGTTATTTCACCCACCACTACAGAAGGCCACTTTCAGTTATTTCGGCCCCAGCACCCAGATAGAGGAGAGAGGTCCCACAGCAAGGAATCATGCGTCATATCACCCACCACTGGAGAAGGCCACTTTCAGTTATTTCGGCCCAGCACCCAGACAGAGGAGAGAGGTCCCACAGCAAGGAATACGTCGTCATATCACCCACCACTTGAGAAGGCCACTTTCCGTTATTTTGGCCCCAGCACCCAGACAGAGGAGAGGTTCATTCAACTTTGGGTTGCACCGCAAAATCATGGTAAAGTTAAAAAAATGAGGATTCAATAAAGAAGTGCCCCGGAGTACAAGAATACATGGTTGAGGGGGAGGCAGTTATAAATGTCTATTCTGCACAAGGGAGGCACAGGTCCTGTGGGATCCATGCCTGGTTCATTTTTATGAACGTCAGCTTGTCCACGTTGGCTGTGGACAGGCGACTGCGTTTGTCAGTAATCACGGCCCCTGCCATGCTCAATACACTTTCAGACAAAACGCCGGCCACCGGGCAGGCCAGCACTTCCAAGGCATAAAATGCTAACTCTTGCAACGTGGACAATTTGGAGACCCAGAAGTTGAATGGGGCCGAACGATCAGTCAGTACGTGGAGGGGTGTGCAGACGTACTGTTCAACCATGTTAGTGAAATGCTGGCTCATGCTAACATGTTCTGTATCAGGTGGTGGTGCAGTTAGCTGTGGCGTGGAGACAAAACTTTTCCACATTTCTGTAATGCTAACCCTGCCCTCAGAGGAGCTTGTCATAACACAGCTGCGTTGGCGACCTCTTGCTCCTCCTCTGCCTTCGCCTTGGGCTTCCACCTGTTCCCCTGTGACATTTGGGAATGCTCTCAGGAGAGCGTCTACCAGCGTGCGCTTGTACTCGCGCATCTTCCTATCACGCTCCATTGCAGGAAGTAAGGTGGGCACATTGTCTTTGTACCGGGGATCCAGCAGGGTGGCAACCCAGTAGTTCGCACACGTTAAAATGTGCGCAACACTGCTGTCGTTGCGCAGGCACTGAAGCATGTAGTTGCTCATGTGTGCCAGGCTCCCAAGAGGTAAGGACAAGCTGTCCTCTGTGGGAAGCGTATCGTCATCATCCTCCGTATCCCCCCAGCCACGCACCAGTGATGGGCCTGAGCTGTGTCGGGTGCCACCCCGCTGTGAACTTGCTTTATCCTCATCCACCTCCTCTTTATCCTCCTCGTCCTCCAGTAGTGGGCCCTGGCTGGCTACATTTGTACCTGGCTTCTGCTGTTCCACCTGGTGGGCACGTCGCATATGAGGCGGTGAGCGGGAAGGCCGAAGTTACGCTGTAGGTGCCGTGCTGAATACACATTCAGACAAAACGCCGGCCGCCGGGCAGGCCAGCACCTCCAAGGCATAAAATGCTAACTCTTGCCATGTGGACAATTTGGAGACCCAGAAGTTGAATGGGGCCGAACGATCAGTCAGTACATGGAGGGGTGTGCAGACCTACTGTTCAACCATGTTAGTGAAATGCTGGCTCATGCTAACACGTTCTGTATCAGGTGGTGGTGCAGTTAGCTTTGGCGTGACGACAAAACTTTTCCACATTTCTGTCATGCTAACCCTGCCCTCAGAGGAGCTGGTCGTAACACAGCTGCGTTGGCGACCTCTTGCTCCTCCTCTGCCTTCGCCTTGGGCTTCCACCTGTTCCCCTGTGACATTTGGGAATGCTCTCAGGAGAGCGTCTACCAGCGTGCGCTTGTAGTCGCGCATCTTCCTATCACGCTCCATTGCAGGAAGTAAGGTGGGCACATTGTCTTTGTACCGGGGATCCAGCAGGGTGGCAACCCAGTAGTTCGCACACGTTAAAATGTGCGCAACACTGCTAATCGTTCGCAGGCACTGAAGCATGTAGTCGCTCATGGTGCCAGGCTCCCAAGAGGTAGGGACAAGCTGTCCTCTGTGGGAGGCGTATCGTCATCGTCCTCCGTATCCCCCCAGCCACGCACCAGTGATGGGCCTGAGCTGTGTTGGGTGCCACCCCGCTGTGAACTTGCTTTATCCTCGTCCTCCAGTAGTGGGCCCTGGCTGGCTACATTTGTACCTGGCCTCTGCTGTTCCACCTGGTGGGCACGTCGCATATGAGGCGGTGAGCGGGAAGGCCGAAGTTACTCTGTAGCGCAGACAGGCGAGCAGCGGCAAGATGTGAACGCCGGAAGCGCGCACAGATGAGGATTCAATAAAGAAGTGCCCCGGAGTACAAGAATACATGGTTGATGGAGAGACAGTTATATGCTGCGTCTTTCTGCAGTGCGCAGACCGAACAGGAGGTCAGGAAGGAAGACTGTGTGGAAGATGATGCAGGGGACGATGAGGTCCTAGACCCCACATGGAATGAAGGTCGTGCCACTGACTTTCATAGTTCAGAGAAAGAGGCAGTGGTGAGACCGAGCCAACAGCGTAGCAAAAGAGGGAGCAGGGGGCAAAAGCAGAACAGCCGCCGCCAAGAGAGTTCGCCTGATACTGGCCACCGCCACCAGGGACCGAGCACCCCAAAGGCAGCTTCAAGGAGTTCCCTGGCATGGCACTTCTTTAAACAATGTGCTGACGACAAGACCCGAGTGGTTTGCACGCTGTGCCATCAGATCCTGAAGCGAGGCATTAACGTTCTGAACCTTAGCACAACCTGCATGACCAGGCATTTACATGCAAAGCATGAACTGCAGTGGAGTAAACACCTTAAAAGCAAGGAACTCACTTAGTTATTTCGGCCCCAGCACCCAGACAGAGGAGAGAGGTCCCACAGCAAGGAATCATGCGTCATATGACACACCACTGGAAAAGGCCACTTTCAGTTATTTCGGCCCAGCACCCAGACAGAGGAGAGAGGTCACACAGCAAGGAATCATGTGTCATTTCACCCACCACTAGAGAAGGCCACTTTCAGTTATTTCGGACCCAACACCCAGACAGAGGAGAGAGGTCCCACAGCAAGGAATAAGGCGTCATATCACCCACCACTGGAGAAGGCCACTTTCAGTTATTTTGGCCCAGCACCCAGACAGAGGAGAGAGGTCCCACAGCAAGGGATCATGCGTTATTTCACCCACCACTACAGAAGGCCACTTTCAGTTATTTCTGCTCCAGCACACAGACAGAGGAGAGAGGTCCCACAGCAAGGAATCATGCGTCATATCACCCACCACTGGAGAAGGCCACTTTCAGTTATTTCGGCCCAGCACCCAGACAGAGGAGAGAGGTCCCACAGCAAGGAATATGTCGTCATATCACCCACCACTTGAGAAGGCCACTTTCCGTTATTTCGGCCCCAGCACCTAGAAAGAGGAGAGGTTCATTCAACTTTGGGTTGCACCGCAAGATCATGGTAAAGTTAAAAAAATGAGGATTCAATAAAGAAGTGCCCCGGAGTACAAGAATACATGGTTGAGGGGGAGGCAGTTATAAATGTCTATTCTGCACAAGGGAGGCACAGGTCCTGTGGGATCCATGCCTGGTTCATTTTTATGAACGTTAGCTTGTCCACGTTGGCTGTGGACAGGCGGCTGCGTTTGTCAGTAATCACGGCCCCTGCCGTGCTGAATACACGTTCAGACAAAACGCCGGCCGCCGGGCAGGCCAGCACCTCCAAGGCATAAAATGCTAACTCTTGCCACGTGGACAATTTGGAGACCCAGAAGTTGAATGGGGCCGAACGATCAGTCAGTACGTGGAGGGGTGTGCAGACGTACTGTTCAACCATGTTAGTGAAATGCTGGCTCATGCTAACACGTTCTGTATCAGGTGGTGGTGCAGTTAGCTGTGGCGTGACGACAAAACTTTTCCACATTTCTGTAATGCTAACCCTGCCCTCAGAGGAGCTGGTCGTAACACAGCTGCGTTGGCGACCTCTTGCTCCTCCTCTGCCTTCGCCTTGGGCTTCCACCTGTTCCCCTGTGACATTTGGGAATGCTCTCAGGAGAGCGTCTACCAGCGTGCGCTTAGCATCGCAGCATCTTCCTATCACGCTCCATTGCAGGAAGTAAGGTGGGCACATTGTCTTTGTACCGGGGATCCAGCAGGGTGGCAACCCAGTAGTTCGCACACGTTAAAATGTGCGCAACACTGCTGTCGTTGCGCAGGCACTGAAGCATGTAGTCGCTCATGTGTGCCAGGCTCCCCAGAGGTAAGGACAAGCTGTCCTCTGTGGGAGGCGTATCGTCATCGTCCTCCGTATCCCCCCAGCCACGTACCAGTGATGGGCCTGAGCTTTGTCGGGTGCCACCCCGCTGTGAACTTGCTTTATCTTCATCCACATCCTCCTCGTCCTCCAGTAGTGGGCCCTGGCTGGCTACATTTGTACCTGGCCTCTGCTGTTCCACCTAGTGGGCACGTCGCATATGAGGCGGTGAGCGGGAAGGCCGAAGTTACGCTGTAGCGCAGACAGGCGAGCAGCGGCAGGATGTGAACACCGGAAGCGCGCACAGATGGCCCGCACTTTATGCAGCAGCTCTGACATGTCGGGTAGTTGTGAATGAACTTCTGCACCACCAAATTCAGCACATGTGCCAGGCAAGGGATGTGCGTCAAACCGGCTAATCCCAGAGCTGCGACGAGATTTCGCCCATAAACGCACACCACCAGGCTGGGCTTGAGGCCCACCGGCAGCAACCACTCGTCGGTATGTTGTTCAATACCCCGCCACAACTCCTGCGCGGTGTGGGGCCTGTCCCCCAAACATATGAGTTTCAGAATGGCCTGCTGACGTTTACCCCGGGCTGTGCTGAAGTTGGTGGTGAAGGTGTGTGGCTGACTGGATGAGCTGGTGGAATCAGAGGAGGAGGAAGCTGAGTAGGAGGAGGAGGCTACAGGAGGCAAAGAATGATGCCCTGCGATCCTTGGAGGCCGAAGAACTCTCCACCTGGGACCTGGCCGCCACTACATTTACCCAGTGTGCAGTTAGGGAGATATAGCGTCCCTGGCCGTGCTTACTGGTCCACGTATCTGTGGTTAGGTGGACCTTGCCACAGATAGCGTTGCGCAGTGCACATGATTTTATCGGATACTTGGTTATGCAGGGAAGGCACGGCTGTCTTGGAGAAGTAGTGGCGGCTGGGAACAACATACTGTGGGACAGCCATGGCCATCAGCTGTTTGAAGTTGTCTGTGTCCAACAGCCTGAATGACAGCACTTTAAAGGCCAGTAGTTTAGAAATGCTGGCATTCAGGCCCAGGGCTCGAGGGTGGCTAGGTGGGAATTTATGCCTTCTCTCCAAGGTTTGTGAGATGGAGAGCTGAACGCTGCCGTGTGACATGGTGGAGATGCTTGGTGACGCAGGTGGTGGTGTCGGTGGCACATCCTCTGTTTGGTGGGCGGCAGGTGCCAACTTTCCTCCCGAGGTGGAGGAACAGGCCGAGGCAGCAGCAGAAGAGGGAGCGGGGGAGCCAGAGTGAGTTCCTTGTTTTTAAGGTGTTTACTCCACTGCAGTTCATGCTTTGCATGTAGATGCCTGGTCATGCAGGTTGTGCTAAGGTTCAGAACGTTAATGCCTCGCTTCAGGATCTGATGGCACAGCGTGCAAACCACTCGGGTCTTGTCGTCAGCACATTGTTTAAAGAAGTGCCATGCCAGGGAACCCCTTGAAGCTGCCTTTGGGGTGCTCGGTCCCTGGTGGCGGTGGCCAGTAGCAGGTGAACTCTCTTGGTGGCGGCTGGTCTGCTTTTTGACCCCTGCTCCCTCTTTTGCTACGCTGTTGGCTCGGTCTCACCACTGCCTCTTCCTCTGAACTATGAAAGTCAGTGGCACGACCTTCATTCCATGTAGGGTCTAGGACCTCATCGTCCCCTGCATCGTCTTCCACACAGTCTTCCTCCCTGACCTCCTGTTCGGTCTGCACACTGCAGAAAGAGCGCAGCAGTTGGCACCTGTGTTTCGTCATCATCAGAGACGTGCGGACTCCGATGAGGTGGTATTCCCATGTCCTCATCATCAGGAAACATCAGTGGTTGTGCATCCAGTGCATTCTATGTCTTCCACCACTGGGGAAGGGCTAGGTGGATTCCCTTGGGAAACCCCTGCCAGCAGAGTCTTCAAACAGCATAAGAGAATGCTGCATAACTTGAGGCTCAGACAGTTTCCCTGATATGCATGGGGGTGATGTGACAGACTAGTGAGGCTTGGTTTT